>JAAAKQ030461754.1:0-24222 GCA_010016005.3 Zanna intricata | reverse complement strand
ATACTTCCTGGTCAGTTCTGCCGCCCGTAGATGTATGGGTGGGACACCCGCGATGACTTCTGCTGCATCTCCCGACACAGTCCGGTAGGCCGACGTGATCTTTAGTGTGGCTCTGCGCTGGAGGGAGGCCAACTTGTTGACATTCCTTTTGACCTCCAGAGCCTCGAACCATACCGGAACCGCATATAGGACGATGGAAGATGCAACGGAAAGCAGCAGCCTCCTTTTGCTCGCCCTCGGCCCGTCCTTGGCGTTCAGAAGTTTCCCAAGATTCGTTATCGCCTGCTCTGCTCTCCCGGATACCTGTTGGAGGTGAGTGGTGAACTTTCCGGAACGGTCAAACCACACCCCGAGATACTTCACACTTCTACTCTCCTCAATGATGTGGTCGCCGACCCGGATTCTCAGTCTTCTTAGGTGCCTTCTCCCTACGATGGGGACCATCGCAGTTTTCTGCGGCGCCAGCCGAATTCCTCGTTCTTATAGCCATCCACTCACTAGTTCCACCGCAAGGTTGTTCGACTTGTCCTTCTGTCTGTCCAGAGACCATTAGGGCCAGGTCGCCTGCATATGCGACCGGCTGCACATCTTCTGGATAGTTTATCCGCAGCAGGCCGTCATATGCAATGTTCCACAGAAGCGGTCCTAGGACCGAGGCCTGAGGTACTCCCCGTACATGTTAAATTCTACAGGGTCCTCTTCTGAGTATGGGATCTAAACTGTTTGAGCAACATTATCTTGACTTTATATCAAACACTTTTTTCCATGAAAGAATATTTTTAATTAAATTTTTGTAATTGAAAGCATTTTAATTTTTTTTTTTCCTTTACAATCTGAAAATTACTGATGTAATGTTTATTTTACAAAAGTACACTCCAAAAATTAATTTTTTCTCAAATTTTGTTTTGTCTATTTACTTTTTTTATTTTAATCATATTTTCTTATGTACACATGGTTTTGATATTAGTTTTGTACATTTGACATTCGTTACATTTATTTGTATAAATTTTATTGGAAGATAAAAATGTTAAATACTTAGGCATTTATGACATAGAGAAGAAAGTATGTTTTTTAAATGTCTTTTGCAATATTCATGTAATTGTTTAATACCATATTTTGTATCGTATAAATTTATATTCACTAGCTTTCTGGATGCTATCAACTTTTAAAGTAAGAAGGCAAAAAATATGGGAGACTTTTTTTAATAGAATTCCATCAACTGTAAATTGTTTTAAAACTGACTAATCAAATTTTTCCAAAAAAAAAAGTGATGGATAGAATGCATTGACTATGTAAACAATTAAATTTTAAAATAACTGATTATCTTACAGTAACTATTGCTGCATGAACAAAATACAGGAATATATTGTTTTGTATTCTATTTCCTTTTTTAATTCTTAATTATTAATGCACAACCAAATGATTTATAATAGTTAATTTGTATTTTATTTTCATATGCAACTTTTCAAATCAATAAGAGACAAGATTATGTAACTGAAGTATTTTTTATAGTGATTTAGAAAATTCACCGTTTCTATGTGTTCTTGTTAAATCTTAGTCTAATTTTTCTTACTTAATTAACAGTATTCTTTTTTGTTTAGAAAATCTAAAATACAGAAAAAAATATGTAAGGAAAAAATATTATTTTATCAAATATAATTATAAATGACATAAGTATCACTTTCATTGTTATGCTTGTTATATTGAAAATTGTGTATTTTTACTGTAATTTAAATTTTTTTTCAGGTACAAAGAATTTTTGCTACCATGGTTTTTTACTTCTAGTCTTCATTGTTCTTTTGAAAATCTTGAATCGTGCAGAGAATTCATTGATCAGTCACTGAAAAACTGGCTTTCCGATGAAGAAAAATCAGAGCATATAAAAGTAAGTTTTAATATTTTATAAAAATAATTCATAATTATGAATTGTTTCCATTTAATGTATATAAAATTAACATACTGAAAAGATGTTTCATATTTAGCAGTTGTAACACACAGGGAAATGAGAAGCTTAAACTAAATAAGTATTACAGTGAAACAAAAAATATGTTTAGCAAATTGTAGTAACTGTAATTATATAAAAACAGAAAAGTTAATTATTTAAAAGAAGCAAATAAAAATGTTGCATTCAACAAAACAAATGGCGCACAAATTTATTTATGCTCAAACTTGGCCTTTGATTTTTAAAATATCAAAATATACTTATTTTTTCTCCTCTGAAAAAGATTGATTTGTTGTTTTCACTTCCACTAGTACACCTTTTATATATACTTTCTTTTTTTTAGGAAGAAATAAAATAATTTTAAAATATATTATACTAATGACTATAAAGAAAAATGTTCATATAAGTCGAAATACTCTATTTTCTAGTTCTGGTTAATAAAAATTTCACCCTGATTTTTTTTTTTCTATAACAGTAAAATGAGACTATACTGAAATTATTAGGATTCAGATTATAGGGCAGTTTTTTTTAATTCTTTTTTTTTTTGACAAAACAGTTTTAAAATGGGTCCAAAAACTCCCATCTCCAGTAGTTTCTGAGAAAATAGTTTTAAAGCACAAAATGTTAGATCAGAAACACAATTTTCTGGGTTTGGTTTAAAATTACTTTATAAAAAATGTATAAAGAATTTAATGTTGGGAAAATTTATAATAAAATAAACAGAAAACAAGAAAAAGTTTAAAAATTTTACTTATTTAAAACAAAAATATCTTAATAAAGACAGAAAAACTTAATTTTAAACAAGGCATATTCTCTTTTTATATTGAAAAAATATTATTGAACCATCACTGAATTCTTTAGTATTAAAATATTTTTATATGATTCCACAGATAAGACTAAGGAACATATGACAGATTTTTTATATTCATGTACTTGTGATCATTAGACCTTTTTTAATTCACAAGTAAATAGAGCAAAAAATCAGTTAATGATGTAAAATAACTTGCCTTTCTCTTCATTTCAAACCATTAAAACATAGATGTGAATGAAATAAGTTGATGAATTTATGTTGTAATTATTCATTAAAGAAGATGAAAAAAGTAAATATTGGACATGTCCCGAAGCAAATAAAAGATAATTAAATTATCAGATTTATAAAACTGGTACCAATTTGTTTTTCCACTTATAACATTCATCTATTTTAATAATATTACTTATATTTCATTATACTCGTACATATTAAGTTTGTCCCAAAAAAATTTGACCTACTTACAAATCTGTTTTTTAGTGAACTTTGTGAGGTGCAAGCGTAAGCGAGTAACTCTCCTAAATTAGCCAGATGCTGCAGTTAACAACAGAATGTATTATTAGTTCATGCATGGTATGTCTTTGTTTAGAGTGCCTTGTTGATGGTCGGATTTTGTAATTGCTGAAAATGACGGAGAGATCAGATCAATGAATTTGCATTAAGTTTTACTTCAAACTTGAAAAAAGTTGTACAGAAACTATTGAAATGATGCAGAAGGGCTTTGGAAATGAGTGTATGGGTAAAACACAAGTAAAAGAATGGTTCAATTGGTTTCAAATGGCTGCACATCTCTTGATAGTAGTTTTCTGGCCAACCTTCGACCACAATAACACTGGAAAATGTCAAGCCTGTGCGACTTGCAATTGAAAAAGATCATCGTTTGACTGCGTGTGAACTAGGAAGTAATCTTGGAATTTTGAAAACAAGTGTTTGGAAAATTCTAACAAATAATTTGGAAATGACTTGTGTTTGTTCAAAATTCATTCTAAAATTCAAATCGTGGGTTTACAGTTATGATCTGGAAACATAACACAGTCTTCACAGAGGAAGCTTCCATCCGAGCCACAATTGAAAAAAGCATGTCAAAGTCAGAGTAGTGTTGATTATTTTCTTTGATTATGAAGGCGTACACCATGAATATGCTCCAACAGGTCAGATAATTAACAAAGAATTTTACCTTGCATGTTCTGAGAAGATTGCATGACACAGTGAGGAGAAAACTGCAGCATTTTTGGGCAACTGGAAACTGGCTTCTTCATTACAATAATGCACCAGCATATTCATCAAACATTGCGCAACAGTTTTTGGCAAAACACCAAGTTAGGCAACTTCACCAGCCTCCGTACAGTCCTGATATTGCCCCCTATGACTTTTGGCTGTTTCAAAAATGAAAATTCCACTCAAAGGGCACTAGTTCAATGACACAGAGATGATTCAGAAGAATGGGATGAGAGCACTAAAGGCCATTATAAAAGACCTGAATTCCAGAACTGTTTCAGAAAGTGGAAAGACAGCTGGGAGCATGTCATAGAATCAAATGGGGATTACTCTGAAAGATCCCACAAGCCGGATGACAAAGAATTCAAAGTAGGTCAAATTCTTTTGGGACATACCTCATATATATATATATGAAAATATTTAATTTTTTAAATATGTATAAGACAAATAAATGATATTCATTTGTAGCCTTAAAAAATAACTTCCAGCAAAATAGCACAGCACATTCAGCTGATAGGATGAACGGCTGAGGCCAGAATTTATTTTTCTTGTTGCACGTAGACTTTTTAATTCTTTGTATGAAGTAAAATTAATATTGTGATCATAAAAAATTTCAGTTTTTAGATTTTAACAGATATATCCATTTTGATCATCTCTGATCCACTTTGACTAGTTTCAGCATGACATCTGTACATACATACATATGTATGTATCTCGCATAACTCAAAAACAATCAGCCATAGGATGTTGAAATTTTTGATATAGGACTGTTGTAACGTCGAGTTGTGCACCTCCCCTTTTGATTGCAATCTACTGAACCAAAAGAGCCGAAAATCCCAAAAAATTTGGATTTTGAACTTTTTCTTAACTACAGTAATAAGCCCTCACGAGAGATTTGGTGAAACATCTGATTATTTAATATTAATGGTAAATTATAATTTAGAATCATATTATTTTTGGATTTTCTAGTTTAATTTCTGTTTAATTTTATCTACATTAAAGTTAAATACGAGTGACTGAAAAATAGACCCTCACAAGAATAACATATACACTGAGCCATACAAGCTGATCTTTAATAAATTGCAGAAAATTCTTATCTTTTAGTTCATTACTCCTTTGATATTGTTGGTCAATATTCTTCCTAAGTCGGAGTTGATTATTATTTCATTTACTTGTGTTTTGTTGCTAATCATTTAATCGCTCTTTGGTTTGATATAATTCTTCTCATTTTAATTTGTATACATGTTCTCTAGTTTTCAAATTTTCTCTTTATTTATATTCATCATCCTCTCTTAATCTTTTTTATTCTTTCCTTGGTCTTAATGTTTTCTTCCTCGTTACATTTATCATCTTCTCTTCATCTTTTTATTCTTCCTTTGTTCTTAACATTTTCTTCCTCTTCATATTCATCTTTTTGTCATTTTTTTGAAATATATTTCTTCATGTTATCTTTCTTTTTCATTTTTGATTATTCACTAAATAATCCTAATAAAAACTGAATTTTTATACCATAAGGTCAAAATTAACATTTGTAATAAAAATACAGGAGTTCATTGAATGGAATAGTTTTAATTATTATTAATTCTTATTTATACGACACACCAGAAATCTGAAATTTTTGTTAATCTGCAACTCTTGAAGATATAAATAATACTGATTTAGTAATATGAGTAATAAAAGGACTTTTACTCTGTCCTAAAATTTAATGTAAGATTGTTGAATTAATAATTATATAAATGTTAATAAAAACTAATATTTCAGCTATTGTGTTACTGTCCACTTTATTAAAGAATTGAAGGATCATATCCCACTTTCAAATGAAATAAGTTTAAATGAAGTACAGCAAAAAATGTATGTATGTAATTTAATAGATGTACAAGGAAATCATGTAGTGTCCACATCAGATTTTTTAAATATGTACAAGGATGGTTTGGAAAGTAACCTCCACTGTAGCATAGGGCTAATAATAGTGTTAGTGGTGCCACTATTAACACATTAGCTCACTCTCTGAATCAGTTCGCTTCCAGCTGTCAGTATGAGCCGCGTCCTTTAGCCCAGTTGCTTGTTTTAAACTAAAAACATGAGTGCTGTAATAGAAAATAACATTAAATTTGACATATGTATTGTCATAAGATTTCTTGGGGCACAAAATATTTCAGCAGCAGACATCCATCAACAGTTGTGTACTGGGTATGGCCAAAATGTTATGGGTGATGGTGTAATGTGGCAATGGGTCCAATTTTTTAAAATGGAAGGACTAACAGAAGAAAGAGAAAAGTGATAGGTCTATATATGTTGTGAGTGAAATTGTTGAAAAAGTGCATGAAAATCTAAGATTTGCCATCTTTGAACTTCCCAGATAATTACTGCAAGTTTCTTGTAAGGTTTTGTGCAAGATTGTCACCAATAAATTAGGCTATCGGAAGTTCTGCGCTTGGTGGGTTCTAAAAATGCTCATAGAGGTCCATTGAATCAAACAAATGGGCTCTGCCTTAGACTTCCTTATCCTGCAACACAGAAGGAAAAAGTTTTTTGAAGAAAACTGTGACTGGGGATGAAACTTGGGTGACCTACGTGCTCTCTGAAATGAAAACAGTCAATGGCCTGGAGCCATACCAGTTCTCCATCCTAGCCAAAGAAAATGCACCAAACTTTATCAGCGAGGAAGATTATAACTACAGTTTTTTGGAATGCCAAGGGAATTTTAGTCAATTTTATGGAAAGTTGTACAATAATTACTTTAGTAGTCTATTGTGAATCTTTGAAAAAACTTAAAAAAAAACAGTATACCATTGTAGTATACTGTCATCTGGTATTGTTATTTTTTTTTTTTGCTTGAGAACATTTCTCCTCCTAGTGCTTTTTGACCAATTTATCAGAAACTGTTGATCCATTATTTCCTTCAAATTTTCAAGTTTTAAATATATATAAAACAAATTATTTTACTCAATTATTTTCATTAAGAATTCCATTGTAGACTTATACAATTAGGGCAAAAATCAGGGGGTGATGATGTTTAATTGTAGCAGAAAAACAAGGTGTTTCTGAGCCTATATATATATATAATATAAAGTTTTCATTTCATTTTCACCAGTGCAATGCATCCTTAAATAATTTAGTTTTTTCCTCATAAATTTAATATTTATTTGCAGACCCATTTTGGTGAACAGCTTGCATTATTCTATTACATCATGAAGAATGAAGAAATGGCTAGAGTGACATCAAATCAAAATATTACATATTTTTTGGAGGACTGGGCTCAGCTACCACCTTTAGCTCACAGCCTGATTGTTAAAAAATGTTTCCAGTTGCAAACTTTAATGGAAGTTCATGTAAGTTCTGTTTGTTTCAAACCTAGTTTTTATATATTTGTGTACTCTGTAATATGTAATATCTGTAGTAAAGTCAGTATGTATTATTTAAAAATATGTCTTAAATCGAAAAACATAACTTTTCTTTACATAAAAATATGTTTGGATATTATTAATTTAAGATGCACAAGTACAACATTTTTTTTTATTGTGTTATCATTTAATGTAATAATAATTCATGTGGTATCTATTTTAAAATGGGTATATTTGGGCTTTTTCTGTGATCGCTAATGTTTGCTTTAATGCCTTCAGAATATCATCAGAAATGATTATTTTGTTATGCATCACTTGAAAAAGTTGTGCTTAAATTTTTATTTAACAAAATGTAAAAAAATTGCAAAAATATCCATTTTTTTTCTCCTATTTCCCTAGATAACTCGGTAACTGTTTATTTTAGAGAAAAGATCAAGAGAGAAAAAAGTTTGTTATTAAATTTTACATACAATACCATCATTGCAAATCAAAAAATATGTTATTCTTGATGCAAAAGTAGCAGTAAATGTCTAAAAAAAAAAATTTGGAATTTTTTTGGGTACTTTTATTATACATAGGACGTTTAGATTTTACCTCAAATAACTTTTTCATAGGATAATACAACACATCATATATATTTCAACAAAATCAGTCAGACAGGTTTTGCAAAAAAAGTGATTTTTCCCAATTGTGTAGATCCTGAAATAAAGTCTAGATATTTGAAAATTTAAATCTGTTAATTAGGAGAGCCAAAGGAATTTTTCAAACATATTTGCTATTTTTTTCTTTTAAACAAATTGAATATCTTCAAAAAATTTTATTTAGATTAATTTTAAAAAGCACTGCTAGAACATACTCCAAGAGAGGCTTCTTTAAAAAAAAGGAAAGTTTTGATTCGTTAATTAACTTCAGAGATATAACCCATTAACTTGACTGCCATTGTGTAACTTTTGGAATAAATTAATAGACCGATATTTAGTAATAATTCAAATTTGCCATTAAGACATTTGAACTTTTTATCTTACTAGACATTAATTTAAAAAAAAAAACAATTTTGTTTGTTAAAATTGCAGGTATGTTTGAAAAATTCCCTATGCTCTTCTAGTCAACCAAAATCAATTTAAATCTGGATTGCAAAATTATTTTGAAAAACTGTCGGACAAATTTTGTTGAAATTTGGCATGTTGCAGTATCTTATAAAAGAGTTTTTTAAAGCAAGGTCTAAAAGTCATATAAGAACTCAAAAACAATTTCTAAAAAATCTTGTTTTTTGGCAGTCATTGCTATTTGTGCATCAAGAATAACATATCTTTCAGTCTGCAATGATGATTATATGTAAAGTTTAATAACAAAACCTTTTTCTCTCTGAATCTTGTTTCTTGTCTCTAAACAGTTATCGAATTACCTAGGGAAATAAGAGAAAAAAAGGATATGTTTGCAATTTTTTTTACATTTTATTTAGGAAAAATTGAAGCACATCATTTTCAACTGGCACACAACAAAATAATCATTTTTGAATTCCATAGCCATTAGAGAAAAAATTAGCAATCATATAGAAAAAAAATGCTTAAAAATACTTAAAACAGATAACCATCTGGACTATAAATATAATTTATTTTCATTACATTTAATTATTAGGTTATATTCAGTAAACAGTTTCAATATTTAAGAAAACTGATGTATAAAATATTTTCATTCCCATGTAATAAAAATGTTTGTATGCTTACTAATCTATTTTCTATAAATGTTTTAAGTACTTCCACCTCTAGAATTTGAAAGCGTGCGTTAGTCTTTTAATATCCATATCCAACTTGTTCTATAATGATAACTTGATAGCATAATTTTGATGCAAATGTAATATTACTGAGGTACAAAAATCACTATTAAAGATTATTTATTAAACAAAGTTTTATAAGTTATTAAATAATAATTTATTCAAAATGAAGTCTTTGTAATCAATTTATGTAATAAAATTTTATATTAATCAGTGGACAATTTTCTATAACATAGTTTGTTTTCTGAAGTTTCATCTCCTACACAATTTGTGCATTTATGAACTTGCTAATATTTTGGAAACATATGCCATTATGATAAATGCATTTTGCCATTTTATAACTCCGAATTACCAACACATAATATTATCCCCTCTGTTTCATAGTGTGACCTATTTTTGAGTCGCCAATATTTCAAATCTGTTCATCAGTGTCTACATATACTGTACTTTTTACATTATATGTCATCTTTAAGCCTGACATCTGTCTGTAGATCATGCTTCACTACAATATAATGCCTTTTTTAGTACACTATTAAATTTAAAAAATAATACTATCATCTTCATTTTTTTATAAACTTGTAAAGTGTACAAAATTCAAATTCCAAAAATATAATCTATGTGTTAGAAGGGATATATAATGAAAGTAGTTCAAAGTTGTGTCCCTGAAACCAGCACTTAAATTATTCTTAATGCAGTAGTAATTTTTTGCAGAACCAGACCTTTTGCACTAATTTTTTGATTAGCAGTTTTATCTTGTGCATTATTTTAGTTTTCATTTTGTAAATTCAGTTTTTTATAGAATTCAATTTGTCAAATTCAGAACAAAATGAGCAAGATCTGCTATTGCCAAATTCTAATTAATTAATTTTTGTCAGTATTAAGATGTATGTAATAACAATAATAATATTCTGCTGTCAAGATGAATATATTAGACAAGAATAAGTTAGACATTCAGTTACCTAAAAACCATGTTATATTGTTTCTCAATATCTAAGGTAATCCCTGTTCCACACACGATGAATATTCATATTTTCACATTTCTATTGTGTTTATCTCTTAAAGGATTATTCACTCCTAACCAAATCAAATTTAATAACTTCCTCTCCATGGGTGCATTTTAAGTATGCTTTTTCATTCAGTATGTGATGATATTTATTTTTTAATTTTATTTTGTTTAGATGTGATTTATAAATTTCTTTATATTTTTTTATGAAGTAGAAGATAATAATTAACTGAATCAAAGAATAATTGAAAAATGTATTACACCACTGATTTTTTAATCCCTTTTTACAGACATTTTAAATTCAGTGTTACGTTCTTTATACTTATAACATTATTATTTATAAATAATATGTTCCCCTACTCTGAATTTATCAGTCCATTTATATATTGACTGCCTAAATTATTCAGTTTCTATGTGTTAGTTTATTAGTTTTGTATTAATTATGTTGTGTTTCAGTCATTCTTATTAATTCCTACTCCTCTAGTAGGCAGTGAAAGACCAAAAACATTTAAATGGAGTAATAGTATTAATGATTTACTAAATAAATGGGAAAATAATTCACCATCTACTTATGATTCTCTAATTTTTTGGGAGACGAGAACAAAATACAGGTTAGGCAAATTTTTAATTAATCTTAATTAGAATCAATATTTTAATAATATTTATATATTATAATGTATAATAATATATTATTAAAATAATATTAAGATATTAATTTTTAATATTTTACTTTAATTAGTTGTAACATTTTAGCAAAATCAATATAACTTTATTATAAAAATTTCATCCGTCTTCTGATAATATTTTGAGTCACTGGATGAACTGAAATTAGATTTATAATAAACAATAATCATACATCCAGCAAAATCATAAAGTTCTCTTTGTTGCAGCATGTTTTAAGTGGATCAATTCAAAATTATTTGTTGTGTTACTCCATTATTACTTAAGTTATAAATTCTGTCATATTGTTTATGCACCTATTTCTGTAAATAAGCATTTAATAATGGCTACCACTATTAATAAGATTTAATTGTTTAGAATTTAGGTAAGTATATTTTTGGATATTTTAATGCATTATATCCTTACTGATTCTTTTGACTGCTAACACTGTGACTGGTTTCACATATAGAAATGTGTGGAGGTAAAAAATTTAAAAAATGTGTGTGTATACACACATTTACTTGTGACTTATTACATTACACATTTATGCATTAACTTATGATGAAGGTATCTCCATCCTAGTAAAGACAGTTACTTTTATATGGATTTGAATACTAGATCATGGATACTTTGATGATTGGGTTTCAATTAACCACAAATCTCTGGGATGGTTGACCCGAGATTGTACAAGAGTACACTTCATTTATATTCATATACAAGGTGTGATGAAAAAGATATGGTGAATGAATTTTTATAGCAGCAATTACTTACACTGCATCTATTTCAACTAGTATGTCTCATACCCTCATGGGTTGAGACAGGCAGTGACAAGTTTGAACATGTTCTGGCTTCTATAGCCGCTACAGTGAGGTCGTGTTTGCAGTGTCTGTCATGAAACATGGATCTTGAACAACACATTAAGATTAAGTTCTGTTTCAAGTTGAAAAAAATTGCCAAAGAACTTACAAAATGTTAAAATCAGTGTATGGTGATAATGTGGTAACTTTTAAATTGTTTACAAATGGTACGAAAGATTTAAAAGTGGAAATGAGTCGGTTAAGGACGAGGAACGGTTGGGACATCCTTCGACCTCAAAAACATTGTTTTTTTTTTTCGATTGTGAGGGCATAGTGCGATCAGAGTTTGTTCCAAGGGGAACAACTGTAAACTTCAAATTTTACAAGGGGGTACTGGAACGTTTGCGAAACGATGTGCAAAGAAATGGGCCAACGGCTTTCTTCATCATGACAATGCTCCTTGCCGCAAGTCGCTTTTGATTCACGAGTTTTTGGCCGCTAAAATTCTTCCTGTCTGTTCACATCCACCTTACTCACCAGATTTAGCACCATGTGACTTCTGGCTCTTTCTGAAAATAAAAACTTTGCTAAAAAGGAAATGTTTTGGCACCATTCCTGACATTGAGAAGGCCATGACAGAGCAGCTGAAAGCCATTCCAAAAGAAGCTTTCCAGAAATGCTTCCAGTCATGGATTCAACGTTGGGATAGTATATTGCTAGTACTTTGAAGGAGATTAATTCATATTTAAGGTAACTTTTTTACTTTGTTTTTTTAACATAATTCACCATTTTTTTTTATCACACCTTGTATCATTCTCTGAAGTATTTTCTTACGGTGGTTCTGAAGGCACAGAAAAAGAGGGAGGCACTTCCAAGAGTTCATGAACAAAAAATAAAAAAATCATTAAAAAGGTAAAAAATCTTCCTCACACCCTACTTTTTCGGTTTAGTTCATCAATTTTAATAATATGCATTAGGAAAGAGGCAACTCAGTATTATGGTGACATGTTGGATAGTAATGCAGTTCAGAATAGAAGATTCTTCACTGATGCCCAAAGTACAATCGAGTGAAGTTATTTTAATACTTAACAAAGGCTATGTGCTTTAAGACTATACGTTTTGTTATTAATTGATGAATTTTGGTTGTTAGTAAACAGAACGGAGATTAGAGATAAAAGTATAAAGATTTATTCTTCACCGTGTGACTGCATATTTTTCTGCTTATATATATTCATAATTTTATAATCACAATAAATAATATTTTTTGAAAAAAAAAGAATTTATTTTTATTATAAAGTACTAAATTTGTGATTGATGCGTCAACAAAGTTTTAAACAACTTGACAGAGTATATTAACTGTTATGTTTAAAGAAGTGTAATACATTTTTATAACTGGACAAATAAAAAACAATGAAATATGGAGTAACTCTGAAAACACATTCTTACTGAAAAATAAATAAAAAAATTAAAAAATCTCGTTTCTGTTAATCGCTTCGATGGAATTGTTAATATTTCATTTATAACTGTGTATACAGTGAAACCTCTGGTTAAGATATATTATTAGGGTAGTGTCTGTAATTCATAGACCTCTGAAATAAACATTTCTCTACTGTTGTAATTAAGAAGAGACTTGGTTTATTTTTCTTCTGACTGTTATATCTTCTTTTTTTTGTTGGATGCAGAGAAAAGGTGATCTACCCACTTGCAGGCCTATCCACTTAAAATCCCTCCCCCTTTATAACATTGGATGCCAGGATGCCCGTATTGTATTATCATTGTACCCCATTTGTCTTGTCTCCACCCGCACTCCCATTGCTGACCCGTGCCTTGAACCCATAAGGATCCTGCAGTTTTCTTTTTACCTTGGGGCTGGAGAACTGTCCCAAGGAAGACTCGGAGAATTATTCACCCTGGGCTTTCCACTCTTTGTTCAGATGATCTTAACCAACATCAAGGATACCATATTCCATGATCATTCAGTCTGCAGCTTAGTTCTAATGATGTTTCTAGTGTAACCGTGCCAAATTCTCTCTGTCCTGCTACCCTTTGCTGCAGAAATTTATTGTACATGAACATCATGTGTTCATGTTTATACTATGTTGTGCAAATAAATGAGTGTGCTAACAGGACAGTAGATCTGCAATTTGTTCAGCATCAGAACTACAGTCAACTTTATCAAAATAAAGTTACATAGAATAAATTTTTTTTTATAAATTGAGATATAATTTTTCATTAAAATAAATAATTTTATATATATTTAACTGAAAGAAATTTTTAATTTGTTTCTGTCAGACAGTTTTTTGCTAAATTAAAAATGATGTGTAATATTAAATCCAGTTTAAACTTTTTCTATACCAGTAATCCCCTTTACAGTTACTACATATTACATTACTTCAGTATATAATATAATATTTGTAGGGTTTCTATATCCATACTCTTAGCTGCAAACTCATCACCATTTTCATAATTTTGTTTTGAAATTCAGCTTAAAATTAAACATCTCTTTCTTTAGACACAAATTTCTGTCAATCTTAAGAAACGTGTTTTATTTTGTAGCTTAGGTTATCACTAAAAATACTGTGTGACGGAGTATCAAAACTACCTCTGTTGACAAGAAATTACTTTATTTATATGTATGTACATACTGTCACCTTGAAAGTAGTTGTCTTGCATAGCAATACAGCGTTTCCAACATTCTTGCCACTTCTGGAATGTGTCCTGGAAGTCACTTCTTGAAGCATACCTGCTGTTCACACTGGATCTCCACAGTAATGTCAGTATGGCATACTTTGAGCCGGATTTTCAACTGCAGGATGAGAGTAAAGTCTGTGGGAACCAAATTTGGAGATCTTTTATCTGGAGCTCCCAGGTTTGAATCTCAGTCGGGCAAGGCATTTTTCACACACTACAAATCATTCATGTCATCATCAGAAGCAGTACCTAACAGTAGCCCCAGAGGTTAAAAAAAATTTTGAGAATACAGCATGTGTGCAAATGAGAAACATGAGGAGTAAACAGTGACAGGATGCATTGTCGTCATGGAGCATCCAGTTTTTCATGCACCTCAGTTCTAGTCCCTTTCACTGAATTTCCTTCCTCAGCCATATTAAAATTTGGCTAAAGAACTTGTTTTTGACAATTGACCACTGGGGACAAATTCTTGATACGCAATGTTGTAAATGTTGAAAAAGACAATAAGCATGCACTTGTTTAAACTGCAGACCTGCCTCACCTGTTTTGGTTGCGTATGCTACTCAAAACACTTCGCATGACTCATGATAGTATCACTGTAAACTTGCTGCTTTATATGCAACATCTCGGTGGCAACATTTGCAGTTTCACATAAATTTTCACATTTGTTCTTTTTTCATATTGCTTTTCAAGCTTTCATATTGAAACGCAAAAGTACTAATTTACATGGTCACATAGATAATCTACACAGTTACCAATGCACACAGTACACGGTCTCTCGGCACACTGATACCTGAAGGTCAGTGCTCCTTGTCACTGTGCATGCAGCCTTGTGCTACCATTTATTGGCATATTACAGTATTAGTCTGAAAACATTTTGATACCACCTCGTATTTACAAACATCATCGTCATTTACCATGTTCATGTTTCCCTTAGGTTATATCCATTTCATTAAAAAATGCTTAAACGAATTCAAAATGTTTTAATTTTAGTTTTAAGCTGTTGTCAGTCTTCTGTAGATAAAAAAAAAATTGAATACTCTTCTTCATAAATAAAAATGTAACAATATTAATGGGAAATTAAATTTTTTACAAGTAATACTTATAACTAATTGTTATAGTATAACAAGTAATACTATACAAGTGATACTTGTTACCAGTGATACGTGTAACTCTGTAAAACTTATAACTCGATAATTATTTTTATGAAGCATTTCTCGTACATTGTTGGAGTAATTTATTAAGAAACTTCAACGTCAAAATTTGTTGAATAATAAGGTAGTTATTACATTTAGTATAGTTTTAGTGTGCATTCACAAATATCCAATGCTTGCAGTTAAAAAATTATCTTTAATCATATCATGTAATTTTGCAAACAGTTATTTCAACTTTCATTACTAATTTTGTAGTTTAATTAATCTTTGTGGACAAAATTTTATTTTACAAATGAAAATAAAAATGTTTAGTAAATTATAATAAAAAAAAAAATTATTCAAATTAATTTCCTCTACAGAAAATAAATAAAATTTTTTGATGAATTTTTCCGATTATATAAATCATATGAAGAGTTTTCCTTGTTTTAAAATGCAGTTACATATTATTGGTTTAATTTCAGGTCTTAATTCTATGTATATGTGCATGTTTACTCATTTATTCTACATTTATCTAATAAATAAATTGTTTTGTGTTTCAGAACTTACTTTTGTTCTCATTTAAAAAACTGTACGGAATCACTTGATGAGAAAATTTTAAAGGAAAAAATATGCAAAACAGAACAAAACATGTTGTTCTCGCTTATTAATTGTGCACTTTCTCAACAAAATGATTATGTTACTAAAAGAGTGATGGAAAAAAATAAAAAAAAGGTTATTCTTTAAATATTTCTTTAACTATTACTGTTGCTAAACTATGTATGAGAGTCAGCATGCCAGTTAGTAAAACTGTAACACAGATACGTATTTATATATGGAGTAAATTCATTTCCAGTGAGAGATTGGCATTTTTTATCTTTCATCTCAATCCAAATTAAAAAGAAAAAAAGTGTAACATAGTTCATTATTGTGATCACTTCATTAGAAAATAATTCCATAAATTTATTTACAAACTGTAAATTTTTTTCTGACTGTATAATTTTTTTTTTGCCTGATGATATCGCTACATACGCTTGTAGCTTGTGTGTGGGATATGGAAATGGAATTTTTTAGTATATGAGAAAAGCCATGCCAGGATCTCCGGATGAAAGGTCGAGATCCTACTGCTCACACTTTCCACAGCACGAGTGGTAGCTAATTAAAAGTACATTTCTTTACACTAGTCAATAAATTAATATTGTAATATAAATTTGCCAAATTTATATTTAGCAGTAATTTAGTAGTCTTTTTTGCAGTTATAGTTGAATGCTTGATCCATTCATGCCAAAAAATATCCTTAAGAATGGGATGTTTTGGTAAAATTGTGGAAAATCTCAGTTTTTTCAATTGTTAATCTTTAATATCAAAACTGTCTCTTAGTTTCAAAATTAGAAGGTAATAAAAAAAAAATATGAAATAACCAAAAGTTCAAAATTTTGGTCAGAATGTGCATACAGAAACATCATGGTTAATTTTTTCTCATTAAAGGGAAAGGTCATAATTTTCAGTAGCATCTTCTGGTTTAAGTGACTAGTATGAAAACTGGCCTATATTAAAAACTAATTGTTTACCGTGTCCCTTTCTTAAAATATTTTAATGTAAAAAAAAAACAATTGAATGATTCTTCATATACCCAAAGCAGTTTTTTTATTTATATTTTTATTATAAAGGAAGAGCATTTGCACTACAATAAGAGTTTTTCTGAAAGTTTGGTAGCTTTGCAATCATTACTATAGCATAAATTAGTTAATGGATTTCTAAATAAAAATAATCATAGTCCTATTCTAAATCTAATTTCAAGTTTTGATGTTTTTTTTTTTCAATTTTTTATCTGACTGTTTAAGTAGCAATCATTCAACTAAAAAATGAAGATTTACTACTCGGAGAATAATTTCCATACTTTTAATGTGGAATAAATTGTGAAAAAATCAGTAATAAGTAAATGGAAATGTTTTTAAAAAGTGAAAATATACTTATGTTCAGAGTCCTTGAATCAAATAAAAGTTAGCTTTTTACCACCAATTGTTTGTCTGATTTGATACATATAAGTTACAATTTCTATTATTTAGTTGTAAATACTCTTCTTGTTTACATTTTATTGTTAGAGTTTAGTTAACACATTCGTGATGGTCGCCAAAATACATATTTTTTTTTTATTTGCCATAATTATTTACCCATATACGTACAAAAATTTGGAAATTTTATTTTTACTTTTTTCATTTATATTTGATGACATATATATGAAGCAAACATAATTTCAAAGAAATAATACTCCAATCATATGTTTTTTTTTACTTTTTTTGTGTTTATCCTGTCAGGTGCACGATGCACCTTTGTTAT
Source organism: Zanna intricata (assembly GCA_010016005.3). NCBI lineage: Eukaryota > Metazoa > Arthropoda > Insecta > Hemiptera > Fulgoridae > Zanna > Zanna intricata. The sequence goes on along the minus strand of JAAAKQ030461754.1, from coordinate 6,515 downwards.
GATACATAATCCTGGATGTTGTGCACCCAGATGGATACACAAGCTTTCTTATTCCTCTGAACCTGTTCCTAGGTGCACCACTAATTGTGAAGACACTTGCATTTTTACATTGTATACAATGTTTTGTGTTTGAAGTTATAAACCAGTATTGTTTTAGATTATTATGTTGTTATTTTACTTGAACCAAAACATAGATCTTAGTGAAATAACGAACGCTTTAGATAAGGCTATGAATGAACTAGAACCAAGTGATTTTGAAAAATCCAGCAGTGAATATGTCCCCTTGTCAGGTCATGACAGTGACAGTGATAATGAATCATTGAGTGACAGCAGTGATGAACAATCTGAAGACAATCAAGAAATGCTGACAGTTTCAGTACTTCTTTAAATGTTAAAGATAACATCGTTATTGAAAATAATGGCAGTGTAAATATAAATTTTCATAATTTAAGTAATGTAGATTTTGTGATTGAAAGTGTAGTAAGTGGCCAAGGAGACCTGGGTGTGACGATAAATGCTACTGATCAATCTGACCAAACAGTACAAGAAGTTATATAGGGAGATTGTACACTATAATACAATTAATTTCTTGAACATGATACCACTAATTAAATTAATGGTTAATTAATTAAATAATATTAACAATTAAAAATCCACTTTAACTACCACATGAAATAAATCCGAAATCTTTTGACTTAATTGTAAGCCATCATCAGGAATTAAAAAAACATTATATTGAAATTAAAAATCATAAATATAAGTTAAAATGTAAAACTAGTCATGACTGTCCAGTCCTAACAGTATATTCAAGGTGCTTGAGTATACTGCACTAGTACTAGGTACTGTGGATATACTGTTAGAACTGGACAGTCATGACTGGTTTTATATTTTAATTTTTTTTTTTTTGACTTCAATATAATGTTCTTTAACTCCTAATGATGGCTTTCAATTAAGCGATAAGAGCCTGGGTTTATTTCAATATGCTGGTAGGATGGATTTTCAATTGCTAATATTACTTACATTACATTTTCCTTTCACTGGTAGGAATGGTGTACAATATGATTTCGACTGACCAGACCCTCATGACAATACAAGCAGTTTCTAACTAAAGATATCATAGATCATGTTGTACAGGAAAAAAATAATTTGCACACAAAAAATCTTGGAAACCACTGAGCTAAAGTGAAGATCAATGATGAGAGAATGGACTGATTTTTCCAATGCAGAAATTAGTACAACTACTATTTATATATTGTTTTATGATTTTAATTGTGTACAGTATAGCCAGACTAATAATAAATGTTATAAGGAAGCTGTGAAAATGTGTACCCCTTTGGGCACATAAAGCAATTTACAAATGGGCAGAGTGACCACTTACAAGTATACAATGTCATTTAAAAATGAACTTGTGTATTTGTACAAGTGCATGATGTCGCAAACATGTTAATACCATCATCAAGATAATCTGAAATTAGTTGTTAATTAATTACTGAAACAAACCAGCCTGTCTAAATGGTTTGATAAGAGACAGTACATAACAAAAAAAAAAGAAGAAATTGTTCAGCGGCTGTTGTTTAACAATTTGCTATAGATAGGGATTTCACTGCTATAGTATATTTCCCATGTTAAGTTAGGTTTTTGTGGCTGCTCTTCTAGCTGTGTTAGAGGAATTTGGTCTTAAAAAATGTTATGGAATACATTACACTCATGATGCATACTAACTTTCTATTTCTGGTAAATACTCTTTGCAGGGCAATGGTCAGCAGTCGTATTAATTTTGATTATTTTTGTAAATTGTTATCATTTTGAAGTGAATATGTGTCTTCATTTATCATTAATGATTTCTAGTTTATATTAACATAATTTAGTAACTCTTTAAAATCTTTGAGATTTTTGTAAAAATCCATCCAGTTTATGAATTGGGTAGTAGTATATACTATTTATTATTGTACATTGTAAAAGAGTTAAAAATCAAAGCAAAAATTTATCAATGTATTGACATTAGAAATAAAAATGATACCAAAAAAATGTAGATCATTCAAAACAAGGGACTTTTTTCAAACAATTTTTTTTTTATATTATTTTTTTAAAAACAAAAAACATTTTATATTACCATTAAGATTGATTTAAAAACCCCAAATCTAGAAATGTGTAATATCATCTAACAATAATATATCTAGTAAAAAATTCTAAATAAAAAAAATTGCATTTTATTGTTACTGTAGTATATGATCAGATCATATAAATTTATTACTTTATTTCTTTATTATTAACAATTTGAAAGCATGGACAGGTCTTTGTCATAGTTGTTTTCATGATAAATGTACAATACATAAAAAATTATTTTAATACATTTATCTTGTCCTTGTTAAAATCTCATCTTTTCAAAGCAATTAAATTTTTGTTGTTGGCCTGTTAGTAGCTGTTTTATCTGTGCTAAAGTTGATTGTTTTTTTAAACATAGCTTATAAGTTTAATTTATAATAAGCAATAACTACAATTAATCTATTCTGAAGTTTATTTTGAATATTATATATATTTTAAAACCCTTTCTTTGTTGTAGCTCAAAGATATTGACAACAATAAATTGTGGTACCTAAGTAAAAGTAAACACAGGCTTCTTTCTGCCAGAAGGAAACAAAACATTTTTCAACGTTTCGAAACAACCATTACTGCGTGGAAAGATATAAGTAAGTTGCAGGAAGTGTCTATAATACAAAAAATGTTAGCTTTCCCTTTGGAAAAATTATTGGTATCATGCCTTTTTATTATCACTACATTCCTCTAGATTTATCCAAGCAGCTTGCCAAAATTTAATCATATTCTGGCAAGTTTATCACCTCCTTTTCAAGTTGAATTCAAATGAAGTAATATATATTATGGTTCTCGTTAAGTGGAGTTACATTTGTCAACAAGCTTGCATCTTTAGCATACCTTATCCGAACAGCATATTTACTGCCAAGCTTTATACATCAATGTCCCTATAACACATGGATGAGATATGTCATCTTTGTGTTTTTTGATTCAGTTTGAACATCTAATATATGTATAAAATAATCTGTTAATTTAAATATCTATACTGTATGATTCCAAATTGCGTAGCAATTTATCAGGGGATGATTCTATAGCCAGAAATAAATAAAAAAGTTCATATCGCAGGTCAGAAAAAAACAGTTCATTAGCAAGTTTTGGCTGTTAAAAACATTTAACTCTGATTTTTGTTTCCTCACTGAAATTAAACTGTATTAAAATTCTTGGGATACTAATTGAGGTGTAAATTTGGTTTTTCCTTGTAATTTTTGTTCTAAGAAATTGAATAAAAGTAGTAGTCTCAGACCTCTATCTTGTTTAGGTTTTAAGAAACACAAGGTAAAATACGAAAATGTTTTGACAGAAAATACACTTTTTGGCTTGGAATAAAATAACTTTGTTAACTTACCAATAAGTAAATAATTTCTAGTTAACTTTGTAGAAAATTTAATTCTGAGAAAATTGATGGGATTAAAATCTTTTAGAACATCTTTTAAAATTAAACACAAATTTGAGAAGTTCAACTTTAATTAGTAACAAAACACACAAACTGGATCAGAAAAGAAGATATTTATCTAAAAATATTTTTTTTTTCAAAGGTTGGCAGTAACAGCTGAACAACAATTAAGTTTGATGTTTAGCATATGAATATTCATTAAGCAGTATTTGTGCTATTATTGTTCAGTCAGTCATTCAGAGTAGATAATACTACAGATTAATTTTCCTTTGGAGAGTCAAATGCTAGACAGCAAACTTAATTGTTGATCAGCTCTATTGTCAACCTATGAAAAAATAAACATTTTTATATGTTTTAGACCAATATCTTTCAAATCTGTTTTTATAATTTTTAGCATTTGTATGTAACTTGTTCTGTTTAAAATCGTATTAATTTTCTTTCTTTTTTTTTTTTGGTCCTTTGCCTTTATTGTCTTGGGTCATTTCAGCCATACGATGTTTAGCAGCTCAGTACACTTAAAAGTTATTACTTTTCTGATCCATTTGTATGTTTTGTTTTTAATTAAAGTTGAACTTCTCAAATTTGTGTTTAATTTTCATAAACATTATTTACATCAATTATCTCAGAATTAAATTCTCTACAGAGTTAATTAGAAATTTTTATTTGCTTGTTGGTAAATTAACAAAGTTATTTTTCTCCAAGCCAAAAAGTGTATTTTCTGTCAAAACATTTTCATGTTTTACCACATTTTTCTTAAAATTTAAGTGAGAAAGAGGTCTAGGATTACTTTTATTCAAATTGTTATATCAAACACCATAAGAAGCACCAAATTTACCCCTTGATTTGTTCACTAAGAATTTTAATATGCTTTAATTTCACAGAGACAAAAAGCAGGGCTAAATGTTTTGCAAGCTGAAATTTACTAATAACCCATTTTCTGACTTATGTTGAAATGAATTTTTTTTACTTTTGACAATAGAATCACCTTTCAAAAGATGGTCCTGCAATTTGAAATCGTTCTGGATATGTTTATTTTAGTTCTTTATATTGGCCTTGTCAGTTTTGTTGTATGCCTAACCATGTAGGAATTCCAGGTCATAATTGAACCAATTTAAACATTTGTGCTTTTAAAATTTCAGTTGAATGTGGTATGTCAAAGCAAGTGACTGGCTATTAACAAGCTGCAACCCATCACTGATAATAAATATCCTTGAAAATAATCAGTATCAGATTATTATCATTAAGAAGCTACTTGTTTGCAATCTGTGTTTGCCAAACACAAATTGCAAAAAATTTCTTATCATCAACTAGAAATGATCAAGTTTGCCCACTAAGTAGTGGGCATGTAATGTTCAATATTATGAGGATGGGATGAAAACTTCCGAGCCTCTCACAGAGATGTCTTAGCATATTTAACTTATCGATGACGTCACATGATTCTATTCTTCATTAGTTTACTATAAGAGCTTCACGTTGCTGCATCACGTAGTATAGTATTTACAGTCTCTTAAAGTGGAAAATTAGGGCTCTTTTTGGAAAATGAAAAACTGGATATTCGTGTAGTGATCAGATACTTTTTTTTCTGAAAACTTAGTGCAAAGAGACTTAAAGAAGAGCTTGATACAACTTTTGGAGACTTTTCTCCTTCAAATACAACAGTTAAATACTCATTTGCAGACTTTAAAATGGGTCAAACACATGCTAGCAATGAACCATGCAGAGGATGCCCTTCTGAAGTGACTGTACCAGAAATGATAGAAAAAATGCATAAAATTGTTTTGACAGATCGACGAGTGACATTGAACAAGTTAGTCTTTGGGCATGACAGCAAAACACATGCACCATAATTGGCATGAACAAGCTGTGTGTTAAATGGGTGCTGCATTTGCTCATGCCCAATACAATCCTAAAAAAAAAAAAACATTTCAGGTGATTGTCTCAAGCTCTTTTGATGCAATCTAGTGGAATTTTCATGTCGATTTGTGATAATTGATGAGACTTGGGCTCATCACTATACTCTGAGATGAAACAGCAATTAAAACAATGGTTTGAAATAGGTTAAGCTAAACAAAAAAAGCAAAAATGATGTTATCCTTTAACAAAATTATGGCAGCTGTTTTTTTGGATGTGCATGGAATGATTTTCATTGAATATCTTAAAAAGGATGAAATAATAAATGGCAAATATTATGCAATTCTATTGCAGCATCTCAGCAATGAAATTAAGGAAAAACAAATGCATTTGCTAAATTAAATAAGAAGTGCTTTTCCATCGTGACACCAGCTCATACTTCAGTCATGCAATGGCAAAAGTCAACAAATTATAGTTCAAACTGCTCCAGCGCCTTCCATCTAAAAGTGTCTTGGAGGGAAGAGATTTTTACCAATAATGAAGTTATAGATTGTTTGACGGAGTTGAATAAATTGACGTAATGAACTGGCATAAGCGCTCTTGTGGAATCCTGGGCTAAGTGTATAGACCTTAATGATGACTATGTTGAAAAATAAATCAAAAAGTACCCAGAAAAATTTTATTTTCTTTTTCAGTCCCAGAACTTTTACTTAACCCTCATATTTTTATTATGCACATTTTGTATTATTGTAGTGTAAATTTTAAGTAGTGTACATAATTAATGGTACTCTTGGTGATTATGCTGCTGAAGTGGATTAATTATTATTTACATTTTTTAATTTGATGTCTTTATTACAGTACTATATTTCGATACTGGATTTATCTCCAGTTAAGTTGGGAGTTATTTACACTCTCACCTGCTTTCATGTACATATTTATTATAAATATATTTTAATTTTAAAATTTCATCACTTGTTTTAAGTGCAGATCATTTTACAGCCACATTAGCAACATTATTTTTACTTTATTTTCTACTGTTTCTCTCTCTTGTGCATCTGTCTTCAGACAGGTATCAGCTGGACTTCCTTCATTTCACTCGATCCTGAGCTTCCTCTTTCAATTGTTGGTATGCCCTTCCTTCCTTTATGTCGGTCAGCATCCCAATTCTTCTTCTTCC
>JAAAKQ030461532.1:0-10923 GCA_010016005.3 Zanna intricata | reverse complement strand
TATAGAGTTTTGATTTGTTAATTTCTTTAAATTTTGTTCCAACAGAATTGATAGCCTCAATATATATATATATATATCCTTTATTCTGTATTTCTAAATCTTTGTTTTATTGATTTAAACTTGGTTTTATTTTACACTTTTTGTCTTACAATCCCTGGTTAACTTAAAATTTGGTCCATTAGATTTGTCCTTATTTTTATAAAATTTCTGCCACAGTTTCCTCACTTCTCTAGTTTTCTTAAAATCTCTTCAATTTCTATTAAAAATCCAATTAATTTTTAATATTCTCCTGTCATAATATAATTTTTAATAACTTTCTAAGGTGATTATAATTTTCTGCCACAAAGCGCTTCATATAAAATACAACATATAAATATTTTAAAGAATTTCTATTTAATTTCTGTGTTTGATACCATTAAATTTCTTCTGTTTATAAAACTCACCTGGTTTCCCTTAAGGGGAATCGATTGTCCTATACCTATAATGTTAATTAAGGTACATTGTTCTCAAAGACTATCACAAGTAGCTACAGTGTGTAAAAACATATATATTCTTGGGTTTTTTAATTTTTTCTTTTTCAACTTAACGGACGAAAATGTTCACACTTAAACTGAAATATCTCAAATTGTATATAATCTATATCATAAGATATAAGAAATATCACAATATCACAAAAATGAACCCATCATAATGTTTGTTTCAATGAGATGAAAAATTAAATTTTTATTAAATTAAAATTTTATTTTTGGAAAATCAATAAAAATTTAATAAATTAGTGATTTCTTTACAAATTTATATAATCCAGTTCCATATGAGGAGTTCCTGCGTTACCCTTCTTCTTCATGAATAGCTTCTACTCTTATTTGAGCTAATCTTTTCTTTCAAAACTTGTACACTTTTTTTCATCGCTTCAATGCAACCACTTCCTGAATTAATACCTAACTTTCTTATGCTTTAGCATCTTGTTATATTCCCTTTACTGAAATCAAGATATAGCTTCATGCACTCTCAGTTCAAGTGTACCAAGGATTGCAACCACGACCACGGATACCAAGGATATGGTCCACGACCATATAACACTATTGAGAGATTCACTCATATTTTGGGAACCACCATGTAAATGTTTTTCAAGAAAAACTGGGTTAGCTAAGTCCTTCAAAAATAGATTTTATTTCTGCCATTGCAACGGAAGGAAGATGAAGTACTGATTGTGGTTATATATTTTTTTTGCCTCTTACAGCTTTTTGGTACACCAAAAAAACTGATTCATGGTGTTATTTTCACCATAAACCATCCCTAGCGCATAAACCGTCTGCTGGGTTTACATATGTGCTTCCAAGATGGAGAATGTAGCCACATTGCTTTTTTCATATCTTTCAGACTAGAAGTATTTCGTGTAATGACAAGGCCATAATGTTATTATTTTTTTATATGTTAATATTTTTTCAATAGTCTCAGTTGTTAAACGAACGTGTCTTACAATGCCTCGGAAGTGTGATGCGTGATGCTCGACGAGCGTCACACATCTCAGTTCATTTTTTTATTTGGGAGCCTTGTTCGATTTTTGTATGTCCTCCAGACATTAAAATTTTTCAGTTTGAAAGTTTCAATCGTAAAGTACCAATTAAGAAATAAAAAAACAAAATAAAATTTGAAACATCAAGTTACATAGAAAAATAATCTTTCAAAAAACACGAAAATAATTGTATAAAAAAAATTCATGAAATGTATTCTAGTTGTCGCAGAGATATGATTCATACTTCACTGAAACACATTTTAAGCCCAAAATCCGGAAATTGATAATTCTGACTCTTTGCACAACCTCTCCTTAAGGCTTCATCTTTTGATGTATTTTTTACTTCAACTATTTTTTGTAATTTTGTTACCTAATAATTTCGTGGTGACTTTTAATTGATTGTTTTCTTTCTTTAAATTTAACACCACATTAACGCATATATCTCCTTCTTTTTATCATATTTTATTATTCTTGTTACTTTCCTTTCAAATTGAACTTCTACTGAGAAAGAATGGGATGATATTAATTTCTCATTTTATTCATTATCTCATGTCACTCATTTCGAATTTCAACGAAAATAACAATATCAATGAATTTTAAAATTATGTTTCGTTTTTGTGTTTCAATTCTTTCCTTTAGTTATTTTTAATAAAAGAAAACAAATAGATAAATAAAAACTAAAAATAAATGGGGTTTTATCACACTTCATTTTCTCTGCGAAATACTCTTTCAGCGGTCTTCCTATTTGTCTTTCCTTTTTTTTCCTGTCATTATAACCATATGATTTTAGTGTACAATATAAATAACTTATTTTTTTTTTTTACTTCAATAATTTCTGTTCTTAAAATGTAATCCTAATCCTCAAACATTTTACAATATCCGTAATTGCTACATAAGTTGCTTTCTTTATCTTCAACCTGCCTTTTAAATTAATGTGAGAAATAAAATTTCATGGCATACCATCATGTTTTTTTTTTTTTTTAATTTAATTGGTTCTCAATCAATAAACCTCTCATTCTCTTCTATAAATTTTTCTGGTTATTAATCTAGATTATCAGATATTAAACTACAGTGTGGGAGTCTCATATTCATTTGATCTTGCTTTCTATGGTTACGTAAAATAACATTTTTTTTTTTAATTTGATGATTTTTAAGTTACTACTATTGTTTTTTTTAGTAACTTAATGCTACACCATTAATTAGTTCTGCTTTATTGCTGTTTGAATCTTTCGTAGCTCCATATAATTCAGATTATACTGTACAGTTTTATCTGAAATTATAGTTAATTAAGTATATAGTCTCTTCTATACATCCTATGAATATTCCTGCCATAATTAGCTTTCTTTTTTTTCTAATTATTGTTCTTCTATCTAAACTTCTGATATTATTACATCGTCACTTCATTCTTCCATAATGTTGACTTATTTTCCTACATACAACATCTGTATATCCTTTAATAATTTTAATTTTTATATTACTATATTTATCCTTCAATCAATTTTATTTTTTCTATTTTTTATTTTTTAATAATTTCATTTCATTTACATCCATAAAATTTTCCACCTTTCATCTTTTGATATTTTTCTGCCTTCATCGATTATTACAAATATATTTCTAGCAATAAAGAATTTTTTTCTACCTACTGTTACCTTTTTTTATTTAAAAATCTTCTCTCCAATCTTAATTGCTTACGTTTTTAGATCTACCCATCCCTTATTTTCAAAATGTACTTTTATGGTGACTTTTACGCCTAAACATATTATGTTTTCTGATATTCATAATTCATATCATTAGAAACTCATCAAATATTAAGAGACAATATTAAATAGTAAATTAGTACAAAGTAAATCTGCCGATCTCCGCGGCAGAGTGGTAGAGTCTCGGCCTCTAATCTGGAGGTCTCGGGTTCGAATTCCGGTCAGGGATGACATTTCTCATATCCTAAAAATTTGCATTTTCACATTCTCATGTTCAAACAAGTTTCTGTTCAAAGAACTTGTAGAGTATAATTTTAAACACCTATTCAATTAGATTAGTTTATCAGATTGCTAATTTTAATGTAATTTAAAATATATAATATATATAAAGACACACAGATTATAGAATGAAAATATAAATTAGTCTTATATTTATTATGACTTGAATATTTCTCAATTTTTTCTTTTCATTCTAGATTTCTGGTTAATTTCATATAAGTGATTTCCCTTAAATATAGCCTGTTAAATATATAACAACGCCTTGCTGATAACATTTGATAACAGGATAATTAGATTTTGTGAATAACATCAACGTAAAAACTTTTAACTCTTTTGTCAATTGAAATTCTTTAACTAAAAAAAATCGATTTAAAAAATACAATATAAAAGAACACACATATGTAGATAGTATGTAAATGTAATAGATTTGTAAAAATGTCTTGTGAAGTACAAGAGAATCAAAACAAATATTTAATGACATGTTGTACGCTATATCGTCAGATTAGATTAATGCAAACTTTGATATAAGCCTAGACATCATGTATAGGAATTTATAATACAGCCTACTGCATTTGCTTGCTCTTCTTTAATCATGATAATGACTGATTATTAACTATCAATCATTTAGCTCCGTTCTTTGAATAGGGACATTATCCATTAGCTTGTACCGTTAAGTTAATAATTTTTATTTCATAATACGTGCCACTAACTCTCAGAGGAACTGGCAACACGTCTTCAGAATTAGATGTGACTTTATAAAAGGTTTTGAAGCCAAAAATTGAATATTGATTACAATTCATATATATTGATTTATGTATTTAATTACCTAAATTCTCAAACTGAAAATTATTATCTTTACAAAAAAGATTCAAACTCAAAGAGGGTTTTAAATTTGTCTTACCAATATTTAAGGTATTCTGTCAGCTGAATTCTTTTCGGTTCCTCATGATTTTTTAAATATTATTTTCTTTTTCACACACGCGCGCGCACACACACACACACACACACACAAACACACACACACACACACACATATATATATATAATGTATTTATATATGGCTTTATCTATAAACTTACCTCAGATGAATTATATTATTCATGTTATAATTTTCTTGACTATGGCGATATAATAAATAAACAGAAACACAGTCTCTGACATCTGTGGTATAGACATGCACAGTTCATATCATACACACTTTTCGACCACGTTCTAAATACATATTTGCCTAATTCAAAAAGATCCCCAGCAATAATATCAATTATTAACAACGCCAATGACTGAAGATGACTGAAAACAATATGAAGTAAGGTTTTTTTTTTTTTAAAAAAAAAAAAAAGTTTTATTATAAAATTTAGTTCAGTATGACGTTAAAAAATTTCAAATCTTAAAATAATATTATTTTTTGATTAATAATACATGTACCATCCTAACAGCGAAGTTGAGCATAATGTGATGACAGATCAAACGCGCGCGCTTTAAAATGATGAGAATAGTTCGTAGATTCTAGCGAATGAGAAGGCAATGACTGATAGTTTGAATAGTTAGTCTGATAGTTAGAAGAGTAGTATTGGTGACGGCTTGTTTGTTTGCTATGATTACAGTACAACCAATGTAGTCAGAGAATCTGATACGCGGTAATCCACTTCCCAAATAAATCTAATGTTCAACCTTAAATAACATGATTATAATAAGAGTATTTATATATATATATATATATATATATATATATATTAGTAATATATACTGATAGGTATTTAAAAAAAACTAATATTCAAAAATTGAAGAAGAATGCTAACTATGCTAATATTCAAAAAGTGAGGACGAAAGCAGGGAAAATTGCACGACAAAATATGATCCAAGAATGGGAAAAGAGATGGGACCAATCTTCAACACGGCGTTGGACGCATCGTTTAATCAAGTATGTTGCGCCATGGATTGACCGTAAATTTGGATAGCTTAATTACAGGTTAGCACAGTTTTTGACAGAACATGGTGTCTTCCGATCCTATCTATTCGGGCGGAGGAGATCATCAACCTCCGAATGTTTTTACTGTAGGGTCTACGATTCTCTCCATCATGTGGTATTCAGATGTCAACGGTGGATGGTTGAACGAGACATCTGTGAGCAGGTAACTGGATCACTTGATGCAGATACCATTATATCGTGCATGCTCTCCGGTGCTGAGAAGTTCAGGGCGGTGTCTTGTTATGTGACACAGATATTAAAATGCAAGGTTAGGGATGCAGAGGTAGCGAGAGAGTGACGGACAGCCCTCTGTGGAGTCGTCGTTCGTTTAGTCTTGCCTAGATGGGCGGCGATGATGAGATACGGGAACTCCGTCACCTTTAAACTGTTAAAACCGAGACCCGGCAACTTTGCCCTTCAGGATGCCCTTGTTAGAGGCAGGGCATAAAGACCGAGTCCCGACTTTTTGGGTACGACCCAGGGACGACATAGTCGGGTCTGGAAATCCGATCTGTGAGGTTAGAGGCAGGAATTAAAATAAAATAAAAGATCCGACCGGTGAGTCGAGCCTGTCATGCCGAGCATACTGCCGGTAGATAGGGAGGCCTGTATGAGTATTTGGACACTCCCCTGGGCTGAGCATTGCGTAATTGTGGGTCCGGCCCAGGAGAGAGAAGAAAAAGGGAAACAAAAAGAAAAAAAATTCAAAAGTTACAATATCTAGCAATGTTAATTAATTTACAATGAGAAGAGAATCAATTTGAAAGAATCAAATAGGAATTTAATTCAGTTTTATCGGATAATATACTACATTTTATTTCATGATAAAAAACAAATATACTGGTTGTTAATAAGATACTGAGAAATAATAAAGCATAAGAATAATCTCCTTAAGTTTTTAAAAAAAGGTATTTCAAAAGATGAAAACTGAAAACAAATTTGAAATAAAAGAAGGTATTGAATTTAGAAATAAAAAAAAAAAACAATCCTTTTTTATATATTTTATGGGAGAAAACAGTAACTTTATTGTTTGATTCATTACTTAACTAATAAGTCTGCGTAACTACATATATTCTTTTGTATTATTATCTGTGTGAATGAAAACCCATATTTATGAGTTAATTAAAATGAATATAACCTGAGAAAAAAAAATTATTTTTAATACGGAACATAAAAAAAAAAACATTAAAAAAAAACACCGTAAGAGATCTTGAAAAATTTTTTTAGATATATCGTTATTATTTAAATTAATAAAAAAAAAAAAAACAATAAAACAAGACACCGTAAGAGATCTTGAAAAAAAAATTTTTTTTTTTTAGATATATCATTATTTAAATTAATAAAAAATAAGAAAAAAAAAGTTTTTTTTTTTCTTATTTTTTATTAATTTAAAAAAAAAATTTATTTTTTTTAGATATATCATTATTTAAATTAATAAAAAATAAGAAAAAAAAAGTTAATTAGTTTTAGTGTACTTGATCCAAAGTGAATTAGCTCTAAGAGTTAGATGTAAAGTTATGGTATTTTATAAATAATTATTTAGCCCTTTTTTCTATTTTAAGTTATTTCCCATATACTATTTAGTTGTCAATTTTTGTTAATTTCATTATCTGTTTATTATGGATTGAAACCAACGATCATATTATTAATTTAAAAAAGCTTTTAAAATATAAAATAATTTAACTTCGTTTATAAATTACTAGGTAACTTAACGACAACGGTTTAGGCAACCAGCCACAATACTTTCGAGAATTATAGCAACTCTCCACAATAACTTACAACGGAGATAGCTTGTTCTATAAACATATTGTTTTTTGACATAAAGAGGTAAATTGATTGATACTAATAAATATTTTTTCCAGTTATTATGGCTTGTGAGCATTTGAGTTACAATATTATCTAGTTATAACTTCTATTTTCTGAGAAAAACCACGTCCAATTTATTTTTTCAGAAGTAAATAATTCTAATTTCTTCAACAATATAAGTTATCAAAAACATGTATAACTCAAATGAAAATTTGATACATTTTTCGTAAATTCCCAATATTAGAGTTACAAGGAAAAATGATGAATGAATTAGTTTCTTAATTACATTCTTCAATTTGCTCAGTACATTGTTTAACATTAATATTTTCCGAAATTATCGTTTGAACGTTAAATATTTAATCCTCCTTAGATAAATATATGGATTGAAGCACAAATGGTAGTAATCGAATGTAATGATTGAACGAAAAACTTCTGCCAAAGGTGCTCATTCATTGAGAGCAAGAATATTTTAATTTAAAATTAAATATAAGAGTTTGTATCTGATAAATCTTAGCATAAACTGATAATTCAGGTCTATTCCTATTCCGGGCATTCACTTACGTAAGTTCCAATTAAAGTTAGTTATGAAAATTCCATTCGATCGTAATATTTTATTTACTATTGAAGGTATGTCAAGCAATAATGAAAAACCTTTGAAAATGCAGAAACCATGTAAATGGAGAACAATAATAAAGCCTCGGATAATACGGATGAATAAGGATACGGATGAATACGGGTTGGTCCCGTCCCCATCCTTATTCTTCCATCGTATATACGACATCCCCCCCCCCCCGGCCACTGATGCAGTCAGTAGCATCGAGCCATGTAGAACGACTACTACTACACAGATTGAAGAAAACGGTGCCGAACAATGTCCATTGAGCCCACTGTTAGTGCTTCGCAGATAATATCTGTGACCATTGCTGAGGGAAAACCGAGATAGCGCTTAAAATGGATTGACGAAATGAACAAGCACATCATTTGCTGCTACTATACAATAACTGGATTGGAAAAGACATGACAGAGTACAGGATGCCATTATATCAGCATCTATTCATAGATAAATCTTCAGAGTACTCAAACCTGACAGAAGAACGAATTGCAGACCAAAAGCGGGTCATTGAGAAAACAACCGGATCCCAACACAGACGCAAGAGAGAATAAGGAATTAAGTCAAAGAAAAATTCAACCAAATAAGTGAGCAAGATCTACCAACAGCACAAAAATCAGAAAGACTAATACCAAATATTGTTGGCGACAACACCCAACGATAATGATAATGGAATAAGTGATCGCAACAAAAACGCAAGTCAGTAGTATCAACAAAATATACTTAGAAATATAAATCTTGCTATATCGAAAAAGTATGGTAAATAAAGAACATGCTAAATAAAGAATCTAACATAAAATATCAGAAGTATTAGAAACGATAGAATCTAATAGAATAGGTTTAGACGAAATAAACGACCTAATCTACTGTGGAGTGGTAACTAGCTTTTACAATAAGCAAGTTGCAAAAAATATTAACAATATCAAAGTTAGAGAAGAAAAATGTTAAGCCATCTTGAATTGAAGCAAAGAATTGAAGCTAAAATAGAAAAAAACGAAAAAATCGAAAAATTAGAAGCGTACTGGCAAGAACAAGTCAGATTAAGGATAAAACAACAGGTGGAAAAATTAACACGTACGAAGTTAAAAATGCAGATTATGCAGCAGAAATGAAAAGGCAAAAACTAGCCGCCCTCACATGATTCAGACGATATAAGAAGTCGATATAACAAGACGATATAAGAAATATTATTATTATTTCTTTTAATTTATAGTTTATAGGCAACTTATGTGATAGCTCACACGTAATTAAAGATACTACAACGTGACAACTTACAAAAAACAATGCAGTGTGTACATTACTAGTGTGGCCATGAACAACACAGGTTTGCCAACCTTAAGGAGAAAAATTTCCTGGAGGTCTTTAGAGATATCGCTCGTATATATTTATTTTTAATATCCAATTTCATTTATTGCTTTTAACTTTTATTACTTTAAATTCTTTATTTTAAATAAAATAAAAAGTAGGAAGGAAGGATAAGATTTTTTCATTTAGTTTTCCAAGCATCCATGTCATTTGTGCCCATATAATCGCTGTCAATTGACAGATTTATTGGCGCTATCTCTCTACTTTTGCTGCCATTGTTAACTACGCGTAATTCTAAACTTTCAGTTTTGCATGTTGGCTAGAAAAAAAGTGTTGTATTACTTACATTAAAATTAATTCTTCTAATTTTTAATTGTTAATTTAATTCACAATGTTAACTAGAAAAAATTTATGGGATTACTTACGGGTGTCAGATGTGTCAATTATATTAATAAGGTCCCTTTTTAAATGTTTGAAAAGATTAAAGTGGATTACGAAAAAAGTCATTATCATAAATAAAAAAAAAGTGAAGAAAAATCGACCCAAGTGGGCAAATCAATAACTACTAGCAGATAACGTCATTTTTTTTTTTTTTTTGCTTTGTTTAACCTCCGGAACCACCGTTAAGGTATATCTTCAGAGGATGAAATGAATGAATTGTAGCGTGTGTGAAAAATGCCTTGCCTGACCGGGATTCGAACCCGAGACCTCCGGATGAAAGACTGAAACGCTACCACTCAGCCACGGAGGCCTGGCTATTACAAGTTTATTAAATAATAAGAACTTGACACAAATTTTTAAATGTGTTACGTTTTGTAGTCCTAAAAGAAATAAATTATTCTTAAGAGAAATTTTATACATTTAAAAATTTTCCTGTAGACAATCGGGTAACTTTTTTTTTCTTTTACTTGAGATAATGTTTTACGTTCTCTATATTAATCACCAGATGTGGACTGATATATTTATCGTTAGTTTCATTACAAAACACATAATCTGTTCTCTCACACACCTGTTGATCTTTTGTATTTCTTGAAAATTTGTTGGCTCAGTTTCTTTAAACTATTAAGACTGTTATTTCATGAAAATTTACTTACTTTTTGATCAGATTTTAAAAAAAAATAAGTTCCCTAGTTGATTTTTAATTCAAGTGAAAAAAATAATTTAAATAAAAAATTAATAAAATTATATTTTATTACTTATTAAAAAAAAATAATTGCAAAGTAAAAACAAATAAAGATTTGTATTCATAAAATCAGGTGATTAATTATTTTTTTAAAATATATATTTTATTTTTGATAAATATTATAAATACTCTCGACCTAACCTTCGAAATGAATTCCGAAGAATAACAAACCTT
The DNA here is from genome assembly GCA_010016005.3 of Zanna intricata. Classification (NCBI taxonomy): domain Eukaryota; kingdom Metazoa; phylum Arthropoda; class Insecta; order Hemiptera; family Fulgoridae; genus Zanna; species Zanna intricata. The sequence continues at coordinate 384 of JAAAKQ030461532.1, read as the reverse complement.
TTTTTAATCTGGTTTAATTCAAAATGAAATGTAACGAAAATAAATTAATATAAATAAGCTTAGCGTTATTTCAAACACTAATTAGGATAAAATAAAAGAAGACGGAGGTGATAAATGAAGAGGAAAAAAATTGAAATGAAGAATGACTTGCTTACATACACCACTGATTTTTTGAATTTAATTATAATATTTTTTAAATTATACAAAAATTAGTTGTTTTTTTTTTATTTATTAAAAATTGTAGCTAATAGAAGAATAATTTATTCAAAAGGAAAATTTAAATAAAGTCCTGAAACAAATTATACAAGATTTATTATTGAATGTATTATATAAAAATTCTAATTTCTGGATCCCTCTCTTTATCTGTTTAGCCTCCGGAACTAC
>JAAAKQ030461421.1:1929-20650 GCA_010016005.3 Zanna intricata | reverse complement strand
TTATACTACATTATGTTCTTTCTCTTGTATTTATTTGTTCCCATCACTAAATTATCATTCTGTACTTTCCTAAATCAGTTTTTGCATCATTAAGTTAAAAATTATAATTATTAGGTTAAATTAAAGATTAGATTAAATTAAAAATATTGATCTAAAAATTTAAGATTAGGTTAAATTTAAGATTAAAATTAATTATTAAATTTTCTTATTCCAAACCACATCTAAAAAATCTTGCTACCTCTATTTTTGTTCCTGGTTTTTTAAGAATGTGTTAAACATTTCAAACATAGTCTTAAATGTTTTATATTCTTTTATTCTTAATGTTAAATTCTTTTTAACATTCTTAAATGTTCTTTTATATTCTTTTCACCTGTATATTCTTAAATGTTTTCACCTGAATAGAGACAACATATGTAATATATTGTTTTCTGTAAGAAGGAATTCATTAATTTGTCATTTTATACAATCTCTTGTGTTAGGTGCAGGTAATGCATCAGAGATTCAAGCTAAATAAGTCATAATTACTTTCTCAGAGAGTAATGATATTCATTGAACAGCACTTCCCTGGGGTGCGAACTTGTATCTATTATATATCAGATGCTCTATATGCATCATAGCCATATAAAATACTGTGAAAAATAGAGTAAACCACAGGGATACATTTAATGTATCTTTTTCTGCAGAAAAATACTGTTATATATACTGGTTTAAATCAGTAGGAAGAGAAAGACCGTATGTAACACATATTGAATACTTGTTCGTGTCTGTATGAATAAAAAACATTGTTACACAATTTAAAAAATTGACTTAAAAAAATTTATTTTCAAAAATAAGTATATTTGAACTTATGAATGCTCTTTTCAAACTTCTTATAAAGAAAAGGGATGTAAAAAGTTAAGAAATACTGATTGCTACAACAAATACTTGCCTATATGTACTGGCCATAGTAATTTTCTGCTTAATTCAGAGAAATATATTTTTTTAGAGGAATTTAATTTGTTACATAAGCAGTATAATTTTTATTAAAAAATACACATTATTTGCTAAGATATTAATGTACACACACACATATATATATATATATAAACTATAATATAAAAAAATATAATTTATTCTAATGTCCATGTTGATAGGAAATAATTTGTATAAATATTAATATTTTTTTTATATTATGAGTATTTTATGTTTTATGTAACATATCTAAAGCAGCTTCACTTAAAGTAAAGTTTAAAACATAGTATTTAAAAAATGCTTGAAAATATTGATGTATTTGGTTTATATAATTCACAAATAGTGCTTATCGCTGAACTAATTCGGTAAAAAAAAACTTTTTTAATTAAGACAGCCACTTGAATGGTTATATTATTTGTTTAAAAAGTTGTGTTTAACATATGATCATTAAAAAATACATGATTTAATCAGATCTCTTTTCATTGTTGCACATTTCAGATACGAGAATTTGGCTCAACAAGTTTTGATTGGCTACCAATCCCTGTTCCTAATAATGTACGATTAATAGTTTCTGTAAATGATGATGATAGTAGTGCAACTTCTACTTTCTCTAAGATCAAGGTCAGGTTGGGTGCTGCTGGCAGCTACCTTGTACAGGTACATTTTTAATTCATCTTTGTTTATGCTTTAAAAATTAAATTGTATTAGATAATTTTCCAACACACAGAATTGTAGTTTTGATATGTAAATATCATTTGAAATACCATTAACCATGTGATGAGTGATTTGTACAACAATGCTTTAATTATTAGATATTAAATACATACATCATTGGTTCTACTGTACTGTATTTTATTTATTTCCTTCTAGCAAATGCTAGTCACATATAGTCAAGCTGCACCTTACAATTAACTTCAGTGATTTACAAGAACTGTGGGCATTTTCTAATATTTCTTCCTTCAGACACTTCTCAGGTTGCAGGATGCTACTCCCTAATATTTACCAATACTTATTAATTCTCAGTATCTTAACATATTTAACCACTCTGCTGATCTTCGTGGTGGAGTGCTAGTGACTCTGCCTTTCATAAAGAAATTCCTGGCTAAATTCCCAGTCAGGGAAATGACATTTTTCATATACTACAAAAGTTCATTATCATTTACCATAAGGACTGTTATTGGACATCAGCCTGTTGTTATTGTTATTGGGTAACAGACTGATTTATTTATTGAATAAATCAGCTTGATTTATTTATAAAATAAATCAGTAATTATGTCATTTCAACTGGGAAAAAGACATTTTTTCAACAGGTTTGTAATTCTTGTTGATATTCTGCTGAACTGTTATTAATATTCTCCCTCCTGGCTTATTAAAAGTGGTCAGACCAGTTTCTGTGGTAACTTTTAATTAGGATTTTAGTGTCTCAGACAATTTAATTTCAGTTGTTGTATTACTGTAAATAGAACATAAAGAATTTCATTCTCATTGACTGAATGTCCGACTCTCTGTTGCTGGATCCTCATTTCACTGCCTTAAGTGAAATTAGGAATTAATGTTGTTTAATAAAATTATATTTGAGTCTCTTTCTCTCCTTTTTTTTCAAGTTCTGTGAATAGAACTTTAACAAAAAAAAAAAAAGTTAAAATTGTGGATGTTTCTTTATTATAAACATCTAGTCATAGATCATAAGATCTATTAACTAGACCTTTTGAAACATTAAAACTTAATACTAAATTTCACCGCTTCTGAGATTGATTAAGAACGTAAGATCAATTTAACAATGGATGTCGCTTCACATCTTTTTTTTTTTTGAATTGAAATATCCATGCCAGAATCCTTTACTAATTTGATCTAAATTATTAATTATGTAAGTTTACTGTAATTTATGTATACTACCTTGAAATGTGACAGACAGCAACTCCTGTAAAAAAATGAATTAAGTACTGCATTATAAAAATTTTGAATATCTGAATCCAGTTTTCCATTTCAAATTATCATTAATTTGTTACTCTAATTGCCAAAATATTCACTTTCCAAATAATGTCTTGAAGTTGATATATCCAAGTAATATCTTGGCTTATTATCAAATGTCTCCTCCCAGTCTATGTAAGAAAATGTTCAACAATTTTTCATAATTTGTTTCAAAGTAAGCTTTGTGTGTGTAGAATGACATTGCTTTAAATCCATTTGTGAATTGATTAAATTTTCAGGTATTGCTAGTAACAGTCTACTGTATAAATTGGATACATAAATATTACTTAGAAGCTATGTTATGATAACACTGGTCAACATAATTTTTGTCTTACAAGTACAACTGTGCTTAATACAGTTTTTATCCTGTTTTCAAATATCTACTCAGAATTTCTCCATCACCCACAATTTGTTTTGTTATTTTAATTTTTTTAAATATTTTAAATGTTTTTTCATCCATTTGTTCATTGTCAAGTAAAACCTCCTAGAACATTGTAAATATGATGGAACCAAATAAGCTAATTCAAAGGGTAGTGTTGCTACTGTTGTGCAGGTTCAGACATGTGTAGACATGTACAAATGTGATTTAGTGTAGCACAAATTTATCAGAACAATGCCAATTGTGAGATAGTAGTGAACCAGTAAACATGTCATTGAGTGCTTTATGTGTCTGAATTATTGTGTATCAGATATTACACATCATTTCTTTTAATTAGTCATTAGTTACAAAATGCCTAGAGTTTGTTTAAATAATCCTAACGATTTTTATTATGTATGTGGTAAAATGATGCTCAAATCACAAAGATGAATCATTACTCCATTTGTAAAAAAAAGTGTAATGAACTTTGTTTTAATTGTAAAGTCAGAGACCAAACAAGGGCCTGGGCCCCTCATTTCTGTAGTTTATTGTATTCTAAGCTTTTCCTTGCATGGAAAAATGGCACACGCCACATGCCATTGCTTATGATTTGGAGAGAATCCAAAGATCGCTCTTCTGACTGTTATTTCTGCTTAACAAACATTAAAAGGATTACGTCAAAATCAAGACATACAGTGGTGTACCCTAACTTGATCAGTTCCACACTGCGAAGAATTGCCCAAACCAAAGCCTCCAGAATATGTGACATTAGATGAAGAGACTCGGAGACTGATGGAAGTAAGGAAGAAAAAGAAACAGACTCTGGTGGTACAACTTTTGAATAAAGCAGTTCATCTGAGCCTCATTTACTGACTGAAAAAAATTTCAATGATCTCAAAAAAGATTTAAAGTTATTCAAAAAACAGTCTGAAATGCTTGCTTCCCGGCTAAAAGGATGGAATCTTCTTCGAAAGAATACAAATATTACTTATCATAATTGTCATTCTGAATTTCGAAGACTATTTTTCTGAAGAAAATGGCTTTCTTTGATATTTTCTGAAGCAAATGGCTTTCTTGGTACTTTCTGAAGAAAATGGCATTTTCTGAAGAATATGGTATTTTGTAATGACATTTTTTTTCTTATGGAGACTCTTTGTAATGAACATAACCTAACAGAATGGTGCTTATTCATCGATTCTTCTAAAGTTAGTTTAAAAGCTGTATAATGGCAATAAATTCCCATCAGTACCTGTGGCTTACTCTGCTAGTATGAAAGAAACATATGAAAACGTTAAATTTATATTGGGAAAGCTTCAATATGCAGTGTATGAATGGAATATTTGTGGTGATTTGAAGATAATTGAACTTATTTTTGGTCTCCAACTTGGTTACACAAAGTATTGTTGTTTCTTGCGTGAATAGCATAGTAGGGACAGAAAAACCTATTTCGTTAGAAAAGAATGGTCTAAAAGCGAATCACTCATTCCTGAACAGAAAAATGTAAAACATGACCATTGTGTAAACCTAAAAATGTCTACTTACCTCCAATATATATCAAACTAGGATTTATGAAGATTTTCGTCAAGGCCATGGACCATACTCCTGGCTTCGTGTATTTAAAACAGAAGTTTCCTAAAATTAGTGAGCAGAACTTAAAGAAGGAATATTTGTGGAACTACAAATATGATCACTAATGCATGATAAAAAGTTTGAGGAACTATTGAATCCACTGGAAAAAGCGGCTTGGCAAGCATTAAAAAATGTTTCTCTGAGTTTTTTGGGAAATCGAAAGGTGGAAAATTTTGTGATATTGTCAATGATCTTATAAAAATTTGGGTTGTAATATGTCCTTAAAAGTACACTTTCTGTACTCACACCTAGATTTCTTCCTGGAAAATCATGGCATAGTGAGTGATGAGCCTGGGGAACACTTTTATCAGGAGATTTCAGTTATGGAAAAGAGGTATCAAGGCAAATGGAATCCTAATATGCTGGCCGATTATTGTTGGTCCATCAAGAAGGATCTCCATAGCTGAAATATAGCAAAAAATTGTCATTTCTTTCTTTCTAAGTAGTCAAATGTTTGAATATTGTGTAGTTAAGAATGCAGAAAGTATTAAAATGTTTGAAATTATAAATGCCTGTCTCTCAGAAATCTTGCATAATGGGGAAAAATTGATATTGTATTTGAATTCAGGAGAAAAAATACTATTAGAATCACGTATTTTCTTCATGAGACAAAAAAAAAATTATTTTTTGTTCCTCAGTATAATTATTGCGATATAACAACACTCATTTCTTATGTTAAGGAAATTATTTTGAAACTAACTCATAGATGAAGAACAAATGATGAATTTCTAATATAAAAAGATGTAAAACTACTCTAAAATGCTCACTCCAATATTTGATTGAGTATACATTTACTTGATTATACGTTATACTTGATTCATATACATTTATATTAACCCACTTACATCTATATTCACCCAAAATTGAGTTCCTGTTTTGTTTCTTTTGTTAGATTTATTATCTACACAGTTCTGTACATTTATTTCACTGAGATTTCATTGATTTTACACCCTCTGGTATCAACAATGCTGTCTTGTTGTACCTTGTCATTTGTCCAAACAATTCTGTAATGTTTTACACATGTTCTTTTTTTATCTGAAATTTAATATTACCTTTTCCTTACAAGTACCTTATCATTTTATGAATTGAAAACTTGTCATCTTTGATATTGATCAATTCCTCTGAGTTTGATCAGTCTGCCTAACAGTTGTTAGAGCTGTTTTTTTATTTCTTTTAAGCTGCTGTATTCAGCCACAATTTAAAGAACTTTGCTGCTTATTAACAACAAATTTAATGGTTTCTTTGTTTTAAGCCATCCTTACCTAAATATTTTTCAGAAAAGTCATATTTTGTTTACAGTATTTAGTTTTTTGCAGAGTATAACTTACATATCTCAAAATAATGAACATTTTAAACTGTAAACTGTGTTTTGCTGAGATATTTGCTTCATATAAAGTTTAATGAATGATGTACCATTGTAATGTGTTTACTTGATTGATCAGTTTTATTTTATTGATGATAAACTGACCAAATGTTTATTATAAACATTAACATTTTTATTTTGTACTATTGTATATCACAGTTAATTATTTAGATGATTAATTATCACTGAGTATAGCTCTCTAGATACTTAGATACTAGATACATATATATAATTAATATAACCAGCTTGACTTGGAGCTTTCTTTTTTCAATAGATGCCAACCTTGGAAAAGAGTGAAGCAGAGAGTTTACTGCTTTCATCTGTTATGGAGTACAATCACAGTGTCAACAGCCAAGTGCAGGATTGTGTTCTGGCATCTGTAAAAGAATGTACACTTCCATTATATGTGAAGGTCAACACTGCTTTTGTTTAATTCATTTTAACTTTTTATCTAACATTTAAATAACAGTTCTTTGTTATTTAATTATAAAGACAGTTCAGTATAATTAACTTAGATAAACTATATAACAATCTAACTGCCAAAATAAATTTGGCAACCTATGTGGTAGAATGGTAGTATCTCGGCTTTTCATCTGGAGTTCCAGGTTCGAATCCTGGTCAGGTGGGGCATTTTTCATACACTACAAAATTTCCATTTCATATTCCCAAGCACAAGCTTGGAATTTAAGTTTATATGATGAATTAATCACCCCCAAAAAAAAATAATAAAATTAATATTTTGTTAGAATATAACTTTACCCTTAAGTAATTAAAACAAATGGAATGCTTCGGAGTTGATTGATGAGTCAGAGTTGATTTAAAAATTGTTATTAATAGGATATTAAAAAATGAGAAAATCTTAATTATGAAGAAAATTATAATTTTTCTCATTATTTAATAAAATTACCAAGGCCCAAAGGAACAAAAGCTCAGCATATTACACTGAGTTTTTAGAAGTAAATTTATAATGAACAGTATTATTATCACAACAGTAACAACATATTATCACACAATAAGGGCTTTTATAAAGACACTCAATTCATTTGTAAAATAAGATATATTTATTTATAACAAGAGTAATTTAATTATGATACAAAAACCAAGTTTTTAAATTTTTTCCACTCACATATCACAATAAATTTTCAAAATTTCTACCTTGAGAGTTGATGCAAGATATCAATTCATTTCTTCCTGTTTGGTGCAACTTTCCTTCAAGTTAGAAATGTTAGAAATGCTGTCTTGATACTTTCTTTCAATTTATTTTAAGTGTGTGGATTGTCCTTAAAAAGCCATATCTTTCAGATAACTCCATAAATTATTTTATAGAGAGATCTAGGAAACATAATCTGTTGGAAGTTAAGTGTGCAAAAAAGGTACACAACTCCATAATTTCACTGGCAGTGTGGCACGTATCCCATTTTGCTGTAATCAGCAGTTTCATTCATCAGTTTTTAGCAAGGCTAAAAAATGTATAATAATTTCTGAATAATGTTCTGCAGTTAATGTTTCTGAGAAAAAATGGACAAGTATCTTCATCGTGAAATGACACATAAAACAGTTTTTCTAGAATGCAATGCCCTTCATACTAAATGTGAGGATTAATAAAATAACTTAATAAATGATCTTTTTGGTCATTAATGTACACAAAAAGATAAAAAATCACACTTCAGTGAATAAAAAACATTATTTAAAAATCTCACATCATCTTAAATGATATGAACTACATCCTGATCCTATAGAGGAAGACACCCACTATGTGACAGTTGTGGTCGCCACACCACCCCTCCATATCTTGCCCATATGGGCTTTATCAGAGGTCATCTTCAAAATCTCAGTGAAAAGCATCTCTCCGCCTTGTTCTTGACTTAGTCAGGATGCCATCAATGTGAATGCAACATGTGACATACCCATCAGTGTACTACTATCTCTAAAAAACAACAAAACTAAAAATAAAACATATCTTACGGTAGTCTCAAACAAGACTGAGTAAACAAAATATGGAAAGGAACTGAAGTTCACTATCTATCCAAAGGTAAAAGAAGTAAGTTCAACATACAATTACAATAAAACAAACCAACAACAAAAACTTACCAATTACAAAACAAATAAAAGAAGAACAACAGTAGTGAACTACAAAAAAAAAAATTTGAATTAGAATACTGAAGTCCGTCTGTTATAGTCAGATTCTCTAAGTTCTTGTACCCTCAAATATGATATGAGCATAACTAGAGTTTATTGTAGCCTTGTAAACAATCCTTACCAAAAGTCCAGTTTATAGAGAAAGTTCCTGAGTGACTTTTAGAAGAATATAAAATGACTAATGAATGTCATCATGTAATATTGAGGATGACTATTACATTCACAAACAATTACATTTCCAATTTCACAAAATCTAGTCATTAAACAAAAAATTGTTAATCTATCTGGTACTGCACTATCAGGAAAATTAGTTATAAAAATATTTTGGTATCAAAGTACTTGTTCCATAATAAATATGTGCTGGGCTTATGAAAATGTCATGCTTATTGTACAGCAGTGAAACTACTGGCACAGACAGAAGGACAGCATCTCTGCATTTTGACCTCTATAAAATACATGCCTCACCAAGAATCCTGTAACAAAAAACCTTCAAGCGTAGAATTGACATCTTTTTGGGTCGCATGATTTTATGAACTAATTGCATATCACAATATTAGTACATTATAATAACTATTGTTTATCAATTATTATTATTTTTCTTTTTAACTATTTATTAAAAAGTTTGAAGAATATGAAGAATGAATGTGCTTTTTTATCTGGTTTATAATATGTACAGGTTTTTAATGTTTGAACAATTCTACATATGTTTGTGTTTTGATAATATTTTTTTTGTGTATACACACATAACATTAATTAAACAACAAATAACTAAACCAAAACAACCATTACCTTAACATTCTCTCCTCGTGAAAAACTAACCAAAATGAACCTTTCTTTTCTCCAAAAAATGATAATTTTTTTTTATCCAATAAAAAATTATCTGAAAAGTTGACAAATTTTTTGTGGATTTTTTTTAATGTTGTGGAAATAAAAAATTACATAAAGGGTTAACCTCTACCAGAGATTATCTTTTTTCTTTTTATTCTTTTTTCCTTCATTCCTGTGGACTATGGGAATAAGTTAGCTACCAACTTGGCACCATCTATAACACTCTTTCTTTCAAAATCATTTTTTTTTTTTTTTAATCTAAGCTCAAAAAGTGAGTTTATTGCTATCAGTTGTAATATTGTTTAATTATAGTTGTAATGTACATTTTTAATCATCTACATGATGAGCAGTTTATCAAAACAGGAATTTTTTAATTTTTCCTTAGATCTGTTGGTTTAATTTATCATATGGTGCTATTTCAGGTTCTAGCATGGCATACATCATGGTGTTGTGATACAGAAAATGAGGTTCTTCCAAGAGGTGATGTAGAAAAACAACTAACCCTAATGTTTGATGAGCTGGAAACACTACTGGGAAAAGAACAAGTTAGTTTAATTTATCTGTTTACATTATATATAAAGTCAAAAAAAAATTAAAATAAAAGTACAGATGTAATATAAATATAAATCAGAATCATAAAATACTCATTCATGAAATGTAGTCAGCTCTAAAGATTTATATAAAACATTTCTGTCCATCAAAAATATCAAGGCAACTGCATATTTATTATACAATCTTCCCTGGAGATTGGGAAAATTATACGTTCCAAAAAATAAATAAATGCATAGGAACTAAGAATAAAAACTCTCAGTTTTGTTGAAGAAAACATTAGAGTATTCAAATTTTAACTGATCAGTAAAAAGTTATAATTAATTGTAATTATTTAACATAGATAATAAAGATTATAAGGGTATATAAAATTCTCATAGAACTATATTAATTTATTTCAAATGGATTCTTTAATTCCTTGTAAGAAAATTCCATGAGGATATCATATTAAAAAATTTAAAAAACAACAGCCTTAGAAATTCATGTGGAATCTTTTCCCCTATGTTATGAAAATCAGGATTCAAGAATTGATCTAACCCTTGAAGAATACTGTACAGTAAGAGCTTTATGTTCTGAAAAATCTGCACTGCTTCTGTAAATGAACCATGAGCTGATTTGACCTGCTTTTGATGAATTTAACATGCTGGTTAAAAGTAAAAGAACAATTAGAAAGTATCCCAAGACTCTTCTTAAACTTACTGTTTCTAAAATTAAGTTATTAATTTTTAGTAGTTGCAAATACAATTTCTTGGCCTAGTGTATGTGATCTGAGTGAACACAAGATTAAACCTATCGTAAAAAGCTCATCATATGAAAAACTCATAAAAAAGCATAGGTAGAATCTGTATTGATATCAGCTCTGTTCTTTATTTCCGTAAAAAATGGATCACTGATAAATTTAGTAAGATAGGACAAAGTTGATTTAACAGGAAATAAAATCAGACTCAGGTTAGAAATTATGTTAAATTAGTTCTTATATTAGTTATAGAAGAAATATAAAGAATGTTGTTTTCAAATATTTTTGCATTCAAATGTCTTGAGTTAGTATTTTAAGATTTGTTTACTTCTATCTGAATTAATTCAGGAACTATTCTCCATCTTTTTAAGTAGAAAAGAAGCCCTCTTCAGTGACATGTTAAACAAATAGTGAAGTAAGGTTTCATATAATTGAGGTAAATGTGGATGTGCATGAAGTTAGATTACATATGAAGCGCATTGAAGCAGCTTTGCTCATTATGTTTAACTGAAATTTTTGATGGTTAAATAGTTGATGTCTGAAGTAAATAAAAATTCTGTCATGTTGAAAAATATAAATCAAAATAAAAACACACAGGCATGGTTTTAAGATAAATAGGGTAAAACATGAAAAGGTTTTGTCAGAAAAATACACTTTTTTAAATTTGGAATAAAATAATTTTGTTCATTTTCAACAGACATAACAGTTTTTAGTTTACTTTGTGAAGAATTTAATTCTAAAAAAATTGATGTAAATAACATTTATTAAAATTGAATACAAATTTGAGAAGTTCAACTTTATTATAAAAAAACACATAAACTGGATCAGAAAATTAATATGAATTTAAACAGAAAAATTTACATACGAATGCTCAAATTTATAAAAATAAATTAGGAAGGATATCCTTTTAAAATAAATTAAAAATGTTTATTTTTTCATAGGTTGGCAATAATAACTGATCAATAATTAAGTTTAATGTTTAGCATTTGAATACTCATTTAAGCGATGTTTGTGCTGTTATTGTTCTCAATGTGTGTTACCTCAAATTTTGTTTTCATTTGGAGAGTTGACAGACATGTTTTTAATTTATGGTAAAGTAAATAAAAGTGGATTGATTGCGTACATGAACACCAGGAATAATTATCCAGATTGAAGAGTACCAGATCATAAAACATTTGAGACTATGGAGAGATCAGTTCGAGACATAGATATACTTAAACCTCAATAAACTTCAATGGTTTTTTAAAAAAGTTTTATATGTTTTACCTATTTAAGTTATAGTAAATGAAACATAGAAAACAGGGTTTTTAACCCAATTTATTGGTATTCACCTCAGATTTCACAAAAACGAATATAGATCAACGTGTTAACATGAGATTTTTAGTGAAATTCAGCAAGTCCACAATAGAGACCTATTATCTCTTACAACAAATGTACAATGATGAGTGCATGTCATGCACATGAGTTTTGAGTGGCATAAATGGTTCAAAGAAGGATGAGAAGAAATCAAAGGTGATCCACGTCCAGGAAAACAGATGAAAATATTGAAAAAATAGGCAATCTCATCCATCCTGAAGGTCTGAAGATCAAACAGTGAAGAAGGAATATTATATTGAGCTTCTAACTATTCTCCATGAGCGAGTAAGAAGAAAGCAAAAGCAACCTAAGTTATGGAAGAACAAAATCATGGATTCTTCATCAGGACAACGCTCCAGCCGACATTGCACTGATTATTAAGTCGTTTTTGGCTAAGCATGGGATCCCTGTGCTGGAACATCCACCCTACTCACAGACCTAGCCCCATGTGACTTTTTTATGTTCCCAAAAATGAAAGAAGCATTGAAAGGAACTAGGTTTGAGACAGCTGAAACTGTGAAAAAAGTGACTGAGACCATGAACATGATTTCAGAAGATGACCTGAAACACTCTTTTGAACAATGAAAAATTCTAATGGAGCAATGTAGGTATCATGGAAGGGAGTATATTGAAGGGGATAATGTGAAAGCTGTTAAAGAAAAAAATAAAAATGTTACAGCAAAAATCCCGTTATTTTCTAGCCACGCCATTTTATGATCTTTATTTAACTTTTCTTTGCTGTTATCTAGTATGATGTAAAGCAGTATTTGAAAGAGACAGTCTTTTGACATCAGTGTTTGAAAGAGACAGACAGCAGCAGTCATTTAAATTAATATACAATTTTCATTATTTAGGTATTTTTATTTTTACATTTTTACTATACAATAACAGAATTATTTCAATCATGACTGAGGATGTGGGATCCCACAAAAGTACTTTAATGAAAAATTAAGGGAAGATAGGTATTATCCCAATATTTTGACAGTGAAAGAAAATCTCTGTAAGAACAGATTATCTTATCAAAACATGTTGATAACATGTGTCGTTTCATGTTGTCATTTCTAACACAGATGATAATGATGTATTAATTGAAAATCAATTTTACTTTCAGGTAAAAATAATTTTAGCTGGTAGGCCAAAGCCATTATTATTAGAACTCGCTGCATACAAATAAATGTAAGAAAAGAAATGTACAGATAAAGAAAGTCTCATAACATGGTTAACGATGATTGAATAAAATAAAATAAACAAGCTGACATACAGATTAAAACTAAGTAAAGCTTATTTTGTCTCAGTTTTATTTTTCTGTTACTTTTGTAACTTTCAGAATCTTATAGGTTTCATTGTGGAATAACTCAGTAATTTTTTCGTATTTCTTTTAAGGTTGCTTCAGCTATGGCTTTGATGGTGTCTGCAAAATTTGGTCTCATGGATTCAGAAATGTTGGATCTGTTAGCTCATGAGCCACAGTTTCACAGTCAAACAACATATGGTAATTTATTTGTTATTTAATTTGTGCTCTTTTATCAACACATTTAGATTAGAAATATACTGATAAAATACTACTAACATGTTGACTCCCATGTGACACATTGGTGGGTTGGTCACAGGCGTTAACCATTGGCTTAAGCTTAGTGCTTAAGTGGAGCATGGTGAGCACTGGCCGGCCCCCTTGGTTTATTTAGTCAAACAAAAAATTATAGGTCAATATCAATAGGATATAATAGCATTGCACAGTAAGAAAGCACATTTGAATCGTGGCAGGAGCGCTCTCTGGTGAACAAGTGGGGAACTGGTGGTTCTAGGGCTGTACGGTCTGTGGTAAAACTTTAACATTATAAAATGTTTGAGGTTGGATTTAGTGGGAAAGTGCTAGTACCTTCTATTTCCTATTTAAACACTGCAATTAGTGAGTTGACGCATTTGAGCTAGTTCAGTCTGCAATCCTGTAACAATAGCAATCTAAAATGGATATATTAGAAAAGTTTTTAGCACGACAGGGTATGTATCTATATTATTATCATTTGAGTCATGTGTTGCAAAACCATCTAATTAAAGCAACCCAAACTGTTCAAGAAATTTGAGGACTGTTTTTTTGTTTATAATGATTTTGTTTGATGTTGTCTTTATTATTGAAATTTGAAGAAAAATCATACAATACTAAATAAGGAAATAATAACAAGTATACTACACTCCACTAGCTTTAAATAACAATTGAAAATTTTAATTAGCTTTTTTTTACAGCAGTTTTGTTTAATTAGATGAAGATTAAGTTTTGCTTATTTTGAATTTTGAAATGGTTGATTTTGCAACTAGCTATTTCTGCTAGTTGTAAATAATAAAACAAATCTGTACAAAATATTAAAGCTTTATTAAAAAATACCACCACTCAGTAATAAAAGAAACATTAAAAGTTCAATAGCTAGTAAATAGCGAATGGTTCAAAATTTATAATAGTCCATTTTTTGTTGTTATCAAGATCAACCACTATAAGAGATATGTTAAACACAACACATTCTTGACAGAAAAATTTCTAATCTCAAATCAGAACCATGTTGGTTCACATTAATGTCATTCTGTACACTGCCACAGCCTGTTAGATTTGACCATTCCATCAGTTTCTTTGTATTTTTTTCTATTTATTCCACTGGTACACTTTTGCAGAAATGAAAAACTTAATATTATAAATTTGAAAAAATGACAATTAGATAGTTTTGAAACTCATTAACTCGTATTTAGATTAAGAACATTTTTCATGAACAAAAAACAATTTTGATTGTCAAAACGCTATAAGTTTGTGAAAAATTATTGTATGGAGACGATAAAAAACCATTTAAGCTTCAAGTTTAACATTTGTAATAGAGTCCATCAGAAGTTTAAATTCATTGTTGCTTTAATTTTTTTGGGGAATTGTAGTGGTATTTATTTATTATTTTCTTAGGGAGACTGAAGAGAAAGCAACCAGATAAAAGTAGTAGCACAAGTGATAGCAGCACCTCTGCTGCTATCACTTGTGCTACTACCTTTTTCTCAATTTCTCTCCTCAGAGAAATTGAGACAAAATGTTGGTGAAAAACCAAGTGGATCTTCAGGTACCATCTGGTTCTGGTGTACAAGATCAAATGTATTTTGATAGTGATGTGGGTCACTGGCTTGGACCTTCATTTAGTATGACCTCATCTCAAAAAATGGTAGTTTTTAAAAACTGTTGATCACTAACTGTGTTATGACTTTGCTAAGGATGCTATGCAATTAAAAAGAAAATTGAAATACAGCTGGTGGGCGGATTATGTGAATTGGCTGGTGTATTCCAAGAAATTAAAGGGTGCATTATGCATTTACTGGGTGTTGTTTTCTCCAACTAATGTGCATAGTGTTTTGGATGGATTCTTTCATAGTGAGGCCCTTTACTTGCCATAAAGACATGCACAATTTCATGAAATCTCACTCACCATCTCAATGGCAGAAATCGGTGATCACAGCAGCAAAATGTTTTGTTGAAAATACACCTGTTTATTTGCAGCTGACTTCTGTCCACCAACAAGAAATAGAAGCCAACAAGAAAATTGTTCCATCAATATAATTTTGACTATGACGTTTTGTGGTACACATGACCTACCTATGAGAGGCAAAGAAAAGTTTTTGTTTTTGAAGATTTGATCAAACTCAAAATTGATGCTGGTGGCTACATTTTAAAAGACCACATAGAAAAGGGCACAAAAATGCCAGTTGCTTGTCACCATGGACTCAAAATGAAATAATTGGCCAATGTGATGACACATTAGAGACAACATCACTACTGATGTAAAGAAAGCATATGCTTACAATAGTCTAACAGATGAGAGCAGAGACATATCAGGGAAAGAGCAACTTTAGATTTTTAGATGAAGAAAAGATAATGGTTTGTAAGGAATTTCTAGGTTTTGTAGTGTTGACTGATGTAGATGCAAAATCAGTAGCATCTGCAATTAACAACTTTGAAGAAAAGGTAGGCTTTGATCCAGAAAATTGTGTTGGGCAAGAATAAGATGGATGTTCCAGTATGGCGGAAAAGATGGTGGTGTCCAGAAAATTATTACAGAAAAGCATAAGAGGCTGTTATATTTTCACTATGGTAGTCGCAAACTGAACTAAGTTAATAGCAGTGATATGAAATAAGCAGTGATATGAAAGTGAGATAGCAGTGATATGAAATACGGTCTCCACAACAAAAGAAATCAGATTCTTCTGAGAATCGGTCCTTTGTCAAAAATGCATACCGAATATACAAAAGCTCTGTAAAACCAATTGGTTTCAAAAATATAAAAGTATCCCCACATTCAAGAAACATTATGTGTAAATCATTATGGCACTTAAAAAGGTATCAACAGACAGTTACACACAATTAGAAAAGCTGCTCTTTAAATAGATAACATTGCTACAAAATCAGAATCCATTGTTAATGTGTCTCATAGCAAAATATTTGGCACTTCAACTGGTGGTAAATGCTCTTCAGTCAAAAACTGTGGACTTACTTCAATGTGCAAATCACATAAAAAAAAAAATCTGAGAAACACTGAGGAAATGTGGTTATTGAAAGTGAAAGTCTTATAGCTGATGCTGAAACAATTGCTGAGCATCTTGGAACAGATTTCAATATGCCGTGAGTCATAAATCAGCAGAAACATTGTGCGAACCCACCAGCACAAACTCTCCTACAAGTTTTGGAAAAGATCACCAATTATTCCATAATAGATTCATTAAAATGTCTCTGAAATAACATTTTTCTGAAAAGAACTTGCATGCATGCTCATTGCTTGCATTGCACCCTCACATAATGCTTGATATGACATATGAGGAGCTTTTAAAAAAAATTACAAATTTTTGCATTATAAAATTACAATTGTTTGTCCAAATGCGGAACTGAAGGAGATAGAACTAGCTGCACTAGTTAAATAAACCCAATTATTCTACCCAAACACAAAATGGGAGCTACTTATCTAACTTGTACAGCTCTGCACAGTGTACACTATTGATAGCTCCTTCAGCACCTTATGGAGGATAAGAACTTGCTTACATTCAACGACAGAAAATTGACTTGTCAGCCTTTGTATGATGAAAGGAGAAATAAATTTGAGAAAGAAATTTTATTAAGATTTAGCTAGAACTCTCGTAGGTTAGTGTTGAAGTAAGATTTAGATATGTTCAAATAGCATTACATCTAATTACTTTTAGCATTTTCAAATGTTGAAGTAATACCAAAAATATTATTTTTGAAAAACATTTTAAATAAAGTTTGGGACAAATTTGGGTCATGTGGCCTAATGAATTGCTCATAATTCCAAAAAGATGTTAACCTAAATACGAATTACTAAGGACTCTGGGTTTATGCTCTTAGAATCTCTTCATTATGTAAATCACCTATCGGATCCCATGTGCTATTTGTAGGAAAGTCATTATTTTAAGTTACAAATATAAAAAAAATTATAAATAAACAACAGATGTATGAGTATTTAAAGTCCATATTAATTATTTAAATCAAACATATAAAATAATGTTAAGGTAAATACATAAAATATAAAAAATGATTACAAAATAATTCACTATTCAGAAACTGTTATTGAAAATTATTTGGAACACCTATTTATGTACACATTAAATGAGATGGGTATAAATCATATATTTTTTTGTTTTTCATTATTACTATTATTATTATTATTTAAAAATTCATCAATAGAGTAATATTGTTTCTGTGAAAGAAAATCTTTTAATGGAGGGAAGATTTTTTTAAATGGTTTGACCAGTTTATTAAAAATAGCAACAGAAACATAATAAAGGCCTTTCTCAAAAGCCAAAGTATTGTATTGAGTAATAGGAAAGTTATAACACGTTTGCTGTAACAGTATAATGATTGTGGATAACAATGTTTCGATCTCTGTAGGGCTTAAATACCTTTCCTCCATGACTTATGATTGTCTTAATGATTGTATGTAATTATATTATTAATTCATTACATATTTGACAATCATGATCTGTAGAAGGTAATAATAAATCTTGAAAATAATGGTTGATTTATTCCTTGCTGCTGATATAGTTATAACTTCACATTTATTGTTACATTCTGTATTCTTGTTTTTACAGTGGTTTGGGCACCAGCTTGTCTGTTTTGGGCACAGTTTGTGAAACAGCTTGTACCATTCTTAATTTGGTTTAATGTTGGTAACAGCTGTGCATTACAGTGGCGTGATGTTATGGTTCGTTCCTTGGTGAGGGAGCGCTACAAAAGTCACATAAATTGGGCACATCAGATACTGTTCAAATATTTTAAGGTAAGTAAAATATTTCTAAATTTCATTGACCATAATACTGAAGCAAAGTTAAATGTTTATTACTATGATAAAAAATCAAAATTTCAAAAAACTTAATTTGTTTTAGTTTTTAAATTGTAAACTTATTATTAGGTAATAGTTTCAATCAAGTGATGTAACAAATTACCAATGTTCTGTCCAATTGTTTATATTTCTGTTATTTGCTATTTTATAACATTTTCATTATTGAGTCGTGTTGTTCTACGAGTTCTACAAAAATGAGTTAAATTTTAACTCATTTTAAGTGGTTTAAATTTTAAATGGTAAATTTTATCGTACTGTTTTTATACTCTGCACAACAATATTACCCAGTGTTAAATGAAATATATAATATTCAGTTCACAAATAAAGTTAATGAATTAGTTTATCTGTATACCTTTTACATGTATGCGTGCGTGTGTGTGCACGTGAGCATATGTCTCCCCCTCACTCTCTCTCTCCACTTGAACGCGTGTGTAAACACATGAATATGTGTATATATTTATATATATATA
>JAAAKQ030461199.1:0-10923 GCA_010016005.3 Zanna intricata | reverse complement strand
CAAAGGCTATTACATAAAGGAATCTGAATAATTCCTTAAATTAATAAGCCATCTATTTTATATATATATATATATATGGTGACCCACTACTTCACTCAAAAATATAGTAAAAATGATGGTGTATTAAAAAATTACTAAATTTGGTGGCCTATAAGAAACCTCTTAATAAATTATGTTTATTACTTCTTCAGAATTGCACGAAATTAGAATTGTTTGAATGTAACTATTCCATCTGAAAGGTTATATAAGAATCTATGTCGATGCTTGCTACCACAATGAACAATTTTTGTAACAAAAATTTGAATGTAAAAGGAAAATTAAGCTGCTTTAGTGTTATTACAAACCCTTTTCTTAATGTTTTAATGTAGTTTATTTTTAAAAAATCCAATGAAGCAATTTAAAAAAAAAACAATAGGTTAGGTTAACTCTCATTAAAAAGTTAAGACTAATTCGGCTTTGATATCCTTAATGATTTCACAATTAATAAACAGCATTGGAAACCTGTAGCATGGAATCAGTTTTAAAATTTAAAAGTAAAAAATACCTAACATAAATATTATCGCATTAATCCTGAACAAATTAAGGCTAGGCAAAATATAATCCAATAACAAACAATTATAGAGAACATTAAATAACTAAAAAAAGTCTAATACACTTTAACAATACTACCTCAAATGCGCCAATGCAAATGTTTAAGTAGTCCACAAATTAAGGAAGAGCTAACCTCTACACTTGTATACAGTCTTGTATACAACGATCAGTCGATAGCGTTACGTTTGGCTAGTTTACATTTAGATGATTTTACATTCCTTTGATAAAAGAAAATATTGATTTTTATGCTATTCGTTACTTTTTATTTAGTATAATTTATTTCTCTCATCTACTTTCGGTTGCATCGACTCATTACTAATGCCAACGCATAAATCATATGTGTGATTATACTAAACTAGCCCATCATACAATCAGAAATAAAAGTAAGAAATTTTGATATTTCTTACTCAGTTAATTGATTCAGAACTCCGCGCGTTAGGTAGATATTACGCCAAAAAAAAATAATAATAATTACCTACTCACCGGTAATGTTTGCGGTGCAGCTTATCACACAATACGTCATGCGTTACCATAGCAACGGTATTGTGTTGTGATGATACAGTAGATGCAAGTGATGTTCAACGATTAAACAGAATGAGTTTATTACCAAAAAACGTGCTCTGAAACTAACAATAGAAACAAATTCTTTGGAACTACACAAGTATAGTTTTATATAATAAAATAATAACCAACCACGTCTTCTGGGGTGTCGTTCTTCAGTCAGTGAGTTAAGAGTCCCTTTTATAATGTACTAAATAATAATTGCCTAATGTGGCTGACACTAGGCCGCACCAGACATTATCAGTTTGAGAATAGGCGGTAAATCCATGTGTTTTCTTTTCTTTACACTTCAAACGTATACAAAAAAAAAAAAAAATTTGTTCCGGTCGTTACATAACCATACATTATATACGTCTGTTCAGGAATGGCTAGGTATGTTACTTCAATGATAAAAGAAACTGACCTAGATGGATCAATGAACCACACTAAAACCTTGATCACAAAATACACATTTAATTATAAAACAAAAAAAAGGAAGTAATTAAAGCCTATTTTATTTTTTTTAAATATAAAACTTGAAATAATATGATAAACACATAAAGATAATAATATAAAAAATAGCTTCAAAATAAATAAATCATAATTCAGATGTTAATGAAAATTATTTGAGTACATATTTATGTACATTTGAATGGTATTAAATTTAAAACAAATAATGACAAGCTAAAAACCATTCACATGAAATTATGTCTACATGTAAATACTACAAATGACATTTAAAATTTTTTTTCTATATGACCATCACCATATGGTGTTCTTCCTATCGGCAGGTCCCTTGTGCCTCCATCTCTATCCATTTTTATCCCAAGCCTTTTCCTTTTTCCCGTTATAGTTTCCAAGCTTTGCCTCATCTGTTTTTATCCTTCTTTTTCCTTAGTTCCTTTCTTCTTATATTGACCCTTCCAATGTAGTGACTAAGATTTCATATCCTTTAACCAGTTTCCTTTTCTTGGGTACTTTCTGCATAAGTTAGTTCTCTTTCTTCTTCAATCCCATTCATTAGTTTAGCCATCCATCTCATTCACTCACTTTACCTGTCCATCTTACTTTCTCCATATATCAAAAGCCTCTATCCATGTGGAGTTCCTTACACTCTTTCTCACCATCCATGCTTCCCTTCCATACAAGATACCCCATATATTTTGTATTTGACTACCTTCTTCTTTAATTCTAAGAACAGACTTTTACTACACAGTAATCCCCTCTTCTTACTAAACGATTTCTTTGCCATCACTATCCTTCTTTTTATTTCTATCCTTTTAACTCTTCCCAATCCTCTATCATCATAGTACCCAATTATCTGTAATTCTTTACTTTTATTCTTTCTTCATTTGTCCTTATCACTAAATCTTCTTTGTTGTTTATTTCCATTATTTTAGTTTTTTATTTCATTCCTTCTTCCAGGGATGTTAACAATCACTGAAACGCTTAGGTGCCATCAACTAAAATTACCATGTCATCAGCAAATTGTTTGCGACCTGTTTTTTTCTCCTACAGTCATTCCTTCTTTTCTTTTTCTAATATATTTATTATCATATCTTGAATGTAAATGTTCAACATTGTCGGTGGGAGGAAGCATCCTTGTCTAACACCTTGGCCTAGACCCATCCAGTCAGTCATAAGCTTAATTACTTTCATTTTCTTCCATTATCTTATCAACCTCCAATTTAGAACAATATTTTAGAGGCATGGGCTACTAAACTTATTGTTTCTGAACACTTTCAAATTAGGTGGAAATAGAAGATATTTTCGGAGGTAATTATAAAATCTTTTCATCAGTGAAGTTAACATCAATACTGTTACTGTTACCTATATTCAAGTGGGAAGGATTCTTTTTAGTAAACATAATATAATTATGTATTATCATTCTCATCACATGAGAAGTAGAAGGTTTGATTTAAAAAAAAAAAAGAGCAAGCATTGAAGGTTAGAAATCTACCAACAAATTTCAGACATATATTATTAGGAAAGATATTGAAAATTTTTACATAAAAGTTGTTATCAACATGCGAGAAACTGCTCTCAATGCTTAAAAAAAATTTGTCATTTACATTTATATAACAAAGAACTCAGAAGCAAATGAGATGAAGATGGAAACTGAGTGCATCAAAAAGAAAAACTATAACCAAAAGACAGGTTATATAAGACTCGAGTAGTTTCCTACAAAAACTTTACGATTTTGACAATAATCCAGCATATTTTTAGAATATATAACTATATATTTTCTTGATAAATCTTGACTAGATGCTAAAGTAAACCTCCTTAAATGCAGGCAGAACAGTGATATCAGATGACATGGTTTCAACAGACTAATCCCTTTAAGTATTAGTTTGTCATATATAATTTTTGGTTTGTTCTATTTAGGACTAGATGTGCAAAAGCAAACCATGAAAATACAAATCTATATTCATGGATTGCTGCAAAAGATGTACCAAAATTTTTCTGAATATATTGATACTATCCTGAAAATAACCAATAATATAAATATTTAAACTTACATGAGGTAATACACATATCATCTACACAATGACTCATTCAGACAAGTAACTACAGGGAGGAGATAGACACTATTGTAACATTTACAAACACACATATAATTTTTTTTTTTATTGATATATACGAGTATATATATATTAGGTAATAATATGGTTCTGTGAACCTTAGACAAGATATGTACAAACTAATAAAAATATAAATAACGTTACAGGACTTACTGAAGAACAAATTTAAATAACTTGCTTTAAAAATTTTAATGACATACATGCTAATTAATAAAAATAATAAAAACATTTTTTAAATGTTGAAAAAATATTTACAAACAGGTTAAAAGAAGATGAATGATATTTTTACAATGAAATAAGGTAATTAATAAACCTGCTAACATACTCATTATTCATTAATCAATAATGGTTTTTATTTAAAATTTGCAACAAATATTTTAACATTAAAACTTATATCTGATGTAAATGTATCTTAATATTCAGCAATTATTATTACAAAGCTTCTGATATAAAGTATGACTTTAATTTTAATTTTCTTCATTTCTATCTTGCTTCTGAAATGAAATAAAAGTAAATAATAATTAAAATGTTATACTAATTCTAAAAATTTACCACTTAATACCACTGTTTATGTAATATACATGAACAATGGGGTACGTAATTATTTAATATTAAAAATAGACCCATAGAACCATGAGTCAAGGATTGTATTAGTAATTATGTTTATTCAACTTACTAAAATATTAAACGTTTTTTAAACAAGTTACTCTGAGAATATATGGAATTGTGCTTCCAGATAATCTTTTCAAAGTTAATTATATGACACCTTTGACAGAAGAGTTGCTGGTGTAATATTAGCACTATTAACACCATTGTTAATAGTGCTAATCTATTAGTTAGGGAACCCTTTTTATACATGATCAAATAACAAAGTTGATTTACTTTGAGTTTGTTCATTTAATACAGTGCTTTTGTTAAAACGTAATTTTTAGATGTCACATTATTCATCCATTTTGAAATCAAATGTTTTATGAACTACAGTAAAATTTGAATGTTGTTGTGATCGATATCTCTGCATACATTTCATGTTTCTACGAGCTAATCTCTAAAACAGATTCTGTTGTATATAGTGAACATATCAATCTTTGTAATTGTGGGTGACTGTTAATTCAGTCAGTTGAATGAAGTTTTTACTGCCATTACTACAATTTAATTTGATTATTTCTGGATAATTGTGGGTTTTGCTAGTTTATTAGTATGATATTTTATATTTTATTAGCAGTCTTTAAAGCATTTTTATACATTAGCATTTCTATTTTTATATCTACTATTCTGCCGTGACATGTGTAATAAATTTTGTCACCAGCTATGCTTTTGATTATTTTATGTTTTTGATTTTATGTTTTTTTGTAATTAGAGTAACATGTCTAAGGTGGATGAAACTGTGGATGGATAACCACTACTAATCAGCAAGGGAAGTCAACTATCGGTATTGCCGGCCTCCGTGGCAGTGTGGTAGCGTCCTGCCCTTTCATCTGGAGGTCCCAGGTTTGAATCCTGGTCAGGCATGACATTTTTCACACACGCTACAATTCATTCATCTCATCCTCTGAAGATGTACTTAACTGTGGTTCCGGAGGTTAAAAAAAAAAAAAACTATTGGTATTACTACTGATGTGGTCAGTAACACCCATTTAGTGGTGGAGAATCAAGATTCTCCTTTGTTACTGTTTAAGGATGTAAGCAAAGGAGTGGATTGCACATTTTCTAAGGAAGAAAATGAAAACAATAGCATTACAATTTTTGTAGAGCAGTTGTGAACTTGATCTAGTCTTAATTAAAGCTAGAAAAGAGTATATAGAGTTTGTCACAAAATAATGAGTTAATAAAGCATCACCTAGAAACATAGACCCTGGTGTTGCTCAATCAATTTTAGTACCCTGGTTATTTGTTGCAATTATCTAACAACTATCTTATAGCAAAATCTAAAATCAATATCACAGTTCTGTATGGAGAACAATACAATTTAAAGTTGGCAAGGAATGAGACGAACTTTATAATGCAACTTATCAGGAGTATAATAAAAGTATTATGAAAAGGTTATTAGCAATCAATTGTTTAATACAGCAGCAATGGCACTAGAAACAAAATATTATTTATAATTAACAAAAAAAAAAATCATTGTATCCTATTATGTTTTATTTTGAACTTAGTGCTCCCATTAAATTATTATATGGATAATATATATGTTAAACTGTCAAAGAGATTTTGCATGTTATCAAGAATGAAGCAAACTAGAGGTGCTGAGAAGGTAACTGCTTTCTACTGTACATGTTATTTTTACATCATAATTATGGAGCACTATTGCAGGGCAGATCTGCAGAAAGCTAAAAAGGTTTAAAGAATGATACAAAATGTGAAAATTATGAAATGATGTAGATAAATATTTATAAATCATAGAATAATGACATTTCCTGGGATTATGATATACCACTTTGAAAGAGAACTTTTACATCCTGACCTCATAGAGGAAGACATACAACATGTGACAGTTTCAGTCACCACGCCACCCCCTCTGTACCAAGCCCTTATGGGCTTTACCGAAGATCACTTTCAATATCTTGATACTGACATCTTTCAGTCTAGCCTCAGCCAGGATATCACTGATGTGAATGACACAAGTGACATTCCCATCGACGTACTACTATCTATCATGAACTCATAAACAAAACACATTATGCCGAATCTTAAATAAGACTGAATGGACTACACGGTAACAAAGGAACTGAACTACCAACCCAAAATAGGCAAATGTGAGTTCAGCACACAACACGAAACATAAAACAAGAACACTAAAATAAAAACAAAATCAACAGCAAAACATAAATAATATAACACAACAAAACTTAAAGAGGGAAAACAAAAGCAGAACCTTAAAACCCTTAACCAATCTTTTCCTTTGCAAGATAAATAATAAAATTATCCACAATCCCCCAATCGGCCCTGTTCCTCCAATTAGCACAGAGATCGAACCCTGATCCATGATATGAACCGACAAACAGTCTTCTTGCCCATCAGCTCGTATTTCGTACATTGCTGTAACACATGATGGTAACCATCATCAAGTTCTCCACATTGCAAATACATTCCGGAGTCTACCAGACCAAATTTCTGCAGTCTGTCCTGAAAAGCACCACAGGCAGAAAGAAATTGCGTCATGTACCTATTAGGATGTACCAAAGAGGCGTTGCGCATGACGCCCACCCTCTGCCTCATCCCTTCTGGCCAGTCACAAGGCATCGCCATGTTGTTTAATCTCTGGAATTTTCTCTGAAGTCTGCTTTGCAACATAATGCCATTGCTTCTCTGATGCAATCAAGTCTATCGGCTTCACGCCTGCAATCACCAAGATTGCCTCCCATGAAATTGTATGGTAATCAGTCGTTGGCGTTAACAATATAAGGCGTTGAGCCCTCAATAAAATATCCCGATAGCTTTTAACTTTTAGGTTATCCGCCCAAACAAGCGCCACATGTATCATAATCACCTCGCACATGCCCTTATACAGGATACTCTTACTCTTGAAATTAAGACCCCATATCAGGATTGACCACATGTCAAATACCAAAGAAGGTGCTACAGGTCTTTCCCGTGACGTATTGAAGGTGCTTCTTAAATTGCAATTTCTCATTAAGAAACAGCCCGAGGTACTTTTTTTCTTTTTCTATTTTTTTACCTCTGGAACTACCGTAAGGTATTACTTCAGAGGATGAATGAGTTTGATCCGAGATACTTCTGAACCTGAACATACTTTATACACTGGCCATACTTGAAACACAGACTCACCAACTCACTGTCAAACGGCCTTTGAAGAGCATCATCATGGTCTTCTCCAGGCTGAACATCATCTTATGTTGATGACCCCACAGCTCAAGAATCCTGCAAACCTGAGTGGCTTATTGCTCAACCTCCCTCTCCAACCATCCTTTGACCAGCAAGAGCCCACCGTCAGCATAAGCCGCAATGCAACACCTGCTTGGCAACTCAGCCGTAGAAGAGAATAAAAATTCCACCACTCACAACAAAGGACCCAACAAGTTGCTCTGGGGACAACCCTTGGATGGCTTCTTGCCTACCTCATGGCTGCCCTTGCAGAACAGCACATCCCAATGACTGAAATAATTTTGCATAACCTGCAATTCACTCACTGTAGATTTTCTCTTCTGGAGTTGAAAAATGGCAGAGGGCCACCACAGATTGTTAAATGCCCCGGAAATATCCAGGAAAATTCTCATAAGATATTCTACCTTGCTAGTTCTAGTTATACTCATCACATGAAACATGGCATCCTCAGTAGCCTTTCTGGGATGAAATCCATACTGATTCTTTATCAATAAGCTCTGTGAAGGCAGTCTCTCACACACAGATACAGAACCTTTTCAAAGAACTTTCCAATATCCGAAAGTAACATCAGAGGCCTATGCGACAAACAAACAGCAGGATCCTTGTTGCCACCTTTAAACAACAATTTAACAATACCCTTCTTCCAATACACTGGGAAGTATCCTCCAAACAACAATCTACTAAATGCATGTGTGACAACTCTCACATTTACCCCAGCTGAGCGAACAAGAAGCTCTACTGTTATTCCACCAAAGTTTGGGGCCTTACCCCTTCCTAAACTACAGATAGCTTGATACACTTCAGCCTCAGTAATCTCTTTTAAAATTATAAAATATAAATATGGTACATTCATATAATACAAGAAGAAAAGAGAACCTATAGACTAGATATAGAAGAATGAATAAAATAGCCAATAACCTTGACATGATATGAAATAAACAGTAAAAAAAATTACTAGAGGAAATAAAAAATAGTAAGGACATTGAAGAAGAATTTGAAAGATATTTTAAAGAAAATGTTTACAACAGTAATGAAACATTTTTAATTGCTTAAGAATACAATTAATTTTTAAATTTAACTTATGGCTTATAAACATAAATATTACACACTTAATATCAAAATTATTATTATAAAAGCCATGATGTCAACATGCTTAAACAATTGAAATTTATAAACATAAACAATATGATGCAATATGTATAGCACAATATTGCTTGAATAATAAGAAATTTTTAAAATATCTGAAAAAAGAAACATATAAAATGATTAAATATTATTCTGTTGCACATTTTCATGGTTTTCTGAACAGCTTCAATGGGTGTCATAAACAACAGTATCACCATCAGCTCAACTTATGAAGGAGCCATACAATTAGCTACAAAATTATTCTCTGAAAAATGTCATTAAAACATCAAAAAATATTTTAATAAGCATTAGCACTTCTTCATTATGAATAACATAGCCAAACTAACTGAGCTAGATTTGTCTACTGATGAGCAGTGGTAAAATTAAAAAAAAAAATAATATGAAAATATCACATGCTGGCTGGAAGAAAGTGAAAGAATTTGTTAAAAAATTAGTCGTTCACTAAGCAACATACAATAATTTTATGAAAGACCATGGCATGTTTTGAAGTAAATTTTAAAATTGAATAGGAATTTGCAAAGTAGAAAGGTGACAAATTATTGCTTTTAATTTTAAAAAAGCATTAAAATCCCTGCAAATAACAATTTTACAATAAGAGAAGACAAATCATTAGCAGTTTGAAATACTCTACATAAATTCTTCAACCATATAAATATTCTATCACTGTTGGGCCATTGCATCTTGAAATAATTCTAGAGACTATATACATATATGAGATGTGGGTAGAAAATAACGGGATTTTTGCTGTAACATTTTTTTTCCTTAACAACTTTCACATTATCCCCTTCAATATACTACCATTCATGATCTCTACACCGCTCCATTCGAATTTTCCATAGTTCAAAACAGTGTTTCAGGTCATTTTCTGAAATCATGTTCACGGTCTCTGTCACTCTTTCTTTCACAGCTTCAACAGTCTCAAACCTAATTCCTTTCAATGCTTCCTTTACTTTCGGGAACATAAAAAAGTCTCATGGGGCTAGGTCTGGTGAGTAGATAGATGTTCCAGCACAGGGATCCCATTCTTAGCCAAAAACGACTTAACAATCGGTGCAGTGCAGGCTAAGGCGTTGTCCTCATGAAGAATCCATGATTTGTATTGTTCTTCCACAACTCGAGTCGCTTTCTTCTTACTCGCTCACGGAGAGTAGTTAGAACCTCAAGATAATATTTTTTCACGTTTGACCTTCAAACCTTATGGACGAATGAAATTGCCTATTTTTCATTGTTTTCGTCTGTTTTCTTAGTGGAAGGACGTCTTGGACGTGGATCATCTTCGATTTCTTCTCGTCCTTCTTTGAACAGTTATGCCGCTCAAAAACCCGTGTGTGTTACAAAATTCATCACCGTATTCTTGTCGTAAGAGAGAATAGGTCTCTGTAGCGGACTTGCCGAGTTTCACTAAAAATTTCACGTTAATACGTTGCTTTATTAAAACGCCTCCCATTTTTTCGACGAGTGGCAGGTACATGATCCGACATAAGCGAAGGCTGTGGCCCGACTGAGCAAGCTGGGGTCGTCACACCGGGTGAAATGTAAAACTTTTGTCTCGAGACAGGACGGTGAGGAGCCACGCGCGTATTTTAAATTCAACTTTTAATAAAGAAATTACAACTTGAACGTGAATTGAATTGACGGCTTTTTGTTTATAATTTTAACATTGAAATAATTATTAATTATTTATAATTTTTAGTAATAATTATTTATGAAAAATTATTTATGAACAAAAATATAAACATTTGATTAATTATAAATGTATTATTTCGATTATTTTTATCTTACTTTTTTTATTATTTCATTAAACCTTTCAACAAATACATTTTTCTAATAGTCCAATTTCGATGAAAATTTGTACCAATAGATTTTTTGATTCGCTTATTACGAATTTTAAATTCATTCGTTCTTTACATATATTTTTGTCAGAAAAATATTTATTTAAACCATTTAATTTAAAAATCGTTTTCCATCACTTAGTTTAAACGTTGATGATTAACAAAATCTATACTCGTATTAATTCTAAAGTAATCAAAGATTCAACTGGTTACATCAAAAACGTTATTCTAGTCTTCTGCAAAATAAAAGTTATCTCATATTCTGAAGGAATTTGGGTACTATCTTATGGACGTTATTAATACGTTGAAATAATTAATAATAATTTATTTACCTGTTGTACAAATTTTTATCTTCTATATATATATAATTTTTTTTTTTTTTTTTTTTT
>JAAAKQ030461088.1:0-24237 GCA_010016005.3 Zanna intricata | reverse complement strand
TTCACATATGCTACAATTCATTCATCTCATCCTCTGAAGATATACCTTAACGGTGGTTCCAGAGGTTAAAAAAAAAATAGTATTAGTTAAATAAATTATTTGATTTATTTTAATTTTTAAACCAACATAATATAACCTAATCTTTGTTTTTCATGTTTTCTAAAACTATGAAATAAATATATGTTCTTTTAAGTACATCGCAAAACTTTTGTGACTTGTCTTAACTTCTTTCATCGTTATATTTTCAAGTAATATTTCCAGTGATATTTCTTCTAGTACTGTGGTTCCATCGTGTTATAAGCTTATTCTCTTGATGAAAACCTAGAACTATAATCATATGAGAAAGTTGTCTTACTTGTTTTATTAATCTGTTATAGTTGATATGGATTATTTCAGGTTTAATTTTCTATTTTAATAATTCTGTTACAGGATTATTTACCGGAGATAAAGCTAAATTTAAAGAATTTTTGAAGAAAACATGGTTTACATTGTATTCAAGAGGTCATCGAAAAAAAAGCTCTTCTGCATTTGAACATGTATTTTTGGGTGAATTAAAAGCCAATCAAGTATCTGGATTCCATAATTGGATATATTTTAATGATCAAGAAGCAAAAAATGATTTGAATTATCTCGGCTGGATGGGAGAAACTGATTTTGGAAAAGTAAGTTAATTGTTCAGAAGAGTATCACTAAAATATTTTGCTTCAAATTTTATCATAATCTTTATCACATACTTCTACTTAAACAATTTTTATCACTCATATGCACTGTCATGTTTTTTTCCTTATGGGAGTGTGTCTAATGATCCATACTGTAATGAATTGAATTTTCTCAGTGAAATCCTGTTTGATTATTTCTTTTATCCTAATCTCCTGACAACTATTCTAATTAGCTAATTCTTTACCCTGAATTATTCAAATTCATTTATTTTAATAAATTAATTATTTCACGTAATCAAATTTTGTTTACATATAAATAAATTATATATATATTCATAAAAAAAACTTAGTTGCTTTTCAGAAGTGATGTTAAGGTTATGAACAATTTTAAATAAGTCAGACGTAGTGTGCCTAGGAAATTAAAGCATTATTATTTATTATTTGTAAAGAAGTTTTGGAAAAAGTGGTAATAACTTTTGACAACAATTGAATTCATTATAATCTGGAATTCAGTTCATAAAAAAAATGTTATGAGGTATTTTAATTTTTCAATCATGAAAAATTCATAAGTCAGTTGTTTGCTGGAATGTGAAGTTATAATAATCAATCATAAAATTACATTGCCAATTATGTACTATTTATTTTTTCTGAAAAGAAAGGATGGTAGGCAGTTGCTTAATATCTCTATTAAATATTTAATAAAGTTGGCATTACTGAAAAAAAAAAAAAAACATTACAATGAAGTGGAGTTTGTGTTTTTTTACTCGCTGCATTAATAATGCTGTAAACGACTGAAAAACTAAATTGGTAGGTTTTACTTTGTACAGTCATTTAATGGTCAGTCAGGTGGTATTGCTTAAAATTATCATAACATGAACAATTTTAGATAAGATTCATTAAATTGTTATATTTATAAATGCATATTTGTTTTTTTACAGGGAAAACTATTGAAAGTTCATTATACTTGGAAAGGAACAAATAAACCAGTCGGAACACTTTTTGTTGGAACAAGCCCAGAATTAGAATTAGCTCTTTACACTGTCTGTTATCTGGCTTATCCAAATGATAAATGTGATTTTACTTTAAATAATAAACCAGTTTTTATACAAACTTATACATTTACTGGACCAAAGCAACAGAAACTCATTGGAAGCGCTTTTCCTGGATTGTAAAAGTTTTATGTTTATGATAGTTTAACTATAATTATGCTACTATTATTATGAAAATTTTTACAATGTACAGTGTATCTTATTTACTAATTTATAAGTTTATTTATTATGATTTGTTTATCAGGGTTTAAAAATATATCACATTATTTTGCATCAGGGATTAAAAACAGTATTTTATGATTTATTTTTGAGATTACTCTTACACTTCCGTGTAACACATTTACATAATTGTAATTACTTATGTAAAATATAAGAATTATATTATTAGAATATATTTACAATATTATTAAGATTAAAAAGAATGTTAAAATAATTCATTACTCTTAATAATTTATGAAACAGAATGTATTATCTTAGTATTTTTCATAATGTCTTAGGAAGTTTTATCCTATTATGCATGTCTATTATACAGGGTGTTTTATGAAATTGGTAATAATTAAATTAATTAAAACTTATAAAAGAATTTTAAAATTAGTTTATATCATTTTAATTTAATCTGCACGCTTTTTTTTTTACTGCACTCTTAATGATAATGTAATTTATTAATTTCAGGATTAAATATCTCTTTTTAAAAATTCATTAATCTTTGTTTTATTCTCGCGCTATCTTTTTTCTCTCCTAATACATACTTTATTGTACTCTCCTGATACATATATTTTTTATATAGATTTTTGAGAAGTTATTCTGTGACAAAGTCAATCTTTATTCAGTTTAAGTGAAAAAGTATGCAATACTGGATTTACTTAATCCATTAAAGTGGGAAATTTGATTTTAGGGTGGCACTTAGGATGGATTGGTAATGATTAATCTTGTAGCAATAACATATACCCAAAAGTCAACTGATCTCTTCCTAATTTGTCTGTCGCCTACATATATATTATAAAAAGATAATTATGTGTTTTACACAGTCTCAATGTGCATTTATTCTTGAGAGTTATTTTAAATCAAAGTAATTGTTAAAAGTGCCAGAAAGATTTTCCTGTTGCTTTTCCTCAATTAAATGTACCTGATAAGTCAACAACTTTATACATAGTCGCTTGTTTTAGAGAATCCAATAGTGTAGATGAACAAAAATGATCCAACAAATTAATATGACATATCTTAAGAATATATACACAGATCCTTTAAATGATAACTTTGAAAATCAATAAGAAAGCTATCTCAGCAGATTGGAATTTCATATGGAGTGTGCAAAGCCACAAAGAAATTAAAATTATATCTTTGCTGTATTCTTGTCATGCAGGAATGACAAGAACCCAATCATAGAAAAAACCTCAATTATTGCAAATGGTTTATGTCTTCTGTTCATAGTAATAGTTGGATCTTGGATAATATTTTTTTTAGTGAACAGGCATGGTTTCATTTAAGAGGCTATGTAAGTAGCCAGTGCAGAGAACCCTCATGTTTTCCACAAGACTACATTAAGTTAAGAAAAAAGTCATAGTTTGGTAGATAATTTCTCGGAAGAGTAGTGGGTCCAATATTTTTCTGAAGACACTAACATCAAAACACTATCAGCAGATTATAGCTGAGTTCATAGCAATGCTAGAAGAAGAAAGAATAATTGCTGGTTCGAATGAGGTTTGCAGTAAAAGACATGATAATCTTTTTATAGCATACATGTTAGTGACAGACAAAGTAGGAAGAGATTAGTTGACTGATGTTATTTCTACAAGGTCAACCATTACCAATCCATCTATTACTGCTAAATTAAAAGCAAATTTCCTACTTTAGTGGATTAATAAAATTCAGCATTGCATACATTTCCATTTAATCTGAATAAAGATTGACTTTTGTCACAGAATAACTCTTCAAAAATCTACATTTGTGCAATACAGATATATCTATTGATTCAGATTACTAGCCATACAATTACTT
Organism: Zanna intricata; assembly: GCA_010016005.3. Taxonomy (NCBI): domain Eukaryota; kingdom Metazoa; phylum Arthropoda; class Insecta; order Hemiptera; family Fulgoridae; genus Zanna; species Zanna intricata. The sequence continues at coordinate 20,531 of JAAAKQ030461088.1, read as the reverse complement.
GAAAGACGACATCAGTAAGATATACAAGATGTTTATTGATTTTCAGAAATCGTATTATGGTTGACAAGAAAGCGACCCTGCAGAGTTCAGAAAGGATGACCTCTGTATGTGGTCGATTGTTCTTATCAGAATGATTCGCTGAAATCAGGTCCTATTGATTTAAAGGTCACTTTTGAGACCAATAGCACTGTACCTGCAAATACTACAGCTTACTCCCTTACTATGTCTGATGTAACAAAACTTAAATACTGTATATTTATACCTGTTACGTACCACAAATTATAGAGCTGATATAATGGAGAGTGTAATTGATGATCTTAAATGAGATTTCATTAGCTACTTTGATGCTGTCGCTAAGTTAAACAAGATGAACACTCGTTTACCAACTAAAAAACATGGCAAAATGAATGTCGCTAAGCCATACTTCTTAATTTTAGTAATGAAAGCTGTAAAAACCTGATATGGACATTCTCTGTTAGCTACTGCAGATGATGATGTTGTATAAATTCTATAAAAATCTGTATTAATTCAAAACCGTACGTGATTCATCATGAGCTAACTCAAAACCAGTTCACTTCCCTCATATTCTTACATCCATCCAGATTCAGTCCCTAGCACAGATCGCACCTAATATAAGTATTAAGGGTAAAATCTGTGCCGGTTGACTGTGGTGATCTTGAGAATGTGTTTTTTTTTTAAACCTCCAGAACCACAGTTAAGGTATATCTTCAGAGAATGAGATGAATGAATTGTAGCGTATATGAAAAATGGGTATATCTTCAGAGGATGAGATGAATAGCGTGTGTGAAAAATGCCATGCCTGACCGGGATTCGACCTGACCCTGACCTGGGACCTCCAAATGAAAGGCCGAGATGCTACCACTCGCACCATGAAGACCAGCTGAGAATGTGTGTTAACTTAGAACCAGACACCGGCTTTTGTGTGCTTACACTAAAACCAGGTCACTTTTCTCATACTTTCACATCAACCCAGGTGCAGTCACTAGCACACTTGGGTGTAAAATCTGAGCCAGAAGCAGTCACTTGTGTCTACTCACTTTCACTGTTGCTTCCACCATGTGACAGAAAGTAATACTGTACTTTTCTTTGGAAAAACTAGTGTCTAGAGTTTTGAATGTCTATTAAATTCTAATTTTTTTAACTGCTCTTTTAACAAATCTTTAAACATATATATATATATATATATTTTTTTTTTTTTTTTCTGATACTTTTTATCATTTTAAACGGAAGAAAATTCAGTGTTTTCAAAAGTGATTGATGTAATAACAGTCGGCTTAGACAGCGGTAGACAAAGTTGTGATCAAATCAGCTGCTGCAGTTGATTATGAAAATCCTATTGATTCTCTAAATTCCTCCACCAGTGGAAGAAATGCAGATAAAAAGAAAAAGTAAGAAAGCATTATTTTGGGAGCAAAGACAAAATAGAAGAAATATCAAAATTATCTACAATGGAATTGCAATGACTTGTGCTATAAAGCACTGCCAAATTTTTGCTGAACAGCAAAAACTGATTAAAATGCAAATGGAAGAAGAAAATTTTTTAATGAATATACTGAAAGAGAAATATGAGGGGAAAATATATGAATGAAAGGAGGAAAGTAGCACAGCTCCTAAATTTTCTCAGATTTACAAACTTAGTTGAGTTTTGATAAATAAAGATACAAATTTCTTTACTAAATCAGTTATATTCTTTTTAAAATTTAACACTTACAATAAACTTACTTTAATCGCACATCTGTTAAGCTTGGTGGATGGGATCCTTACCAAGATGACCTTCAGCAGTGTGGTGAAGTTAGCCCCTTCCTTATGAAATACTAATGAAATCATAACATAAAATCATTATTGCTTCTGCTCAAAAGCTGCCTCATTGGTTTGATTGGTTTGGCAAACCTTATGTTTGCTGAGTCACAGTACTTGCCCATACTTTATTTTATTTCAATTTTTGTTTATTTATTTTTTACTTTTACAATTTTTAATCTTTATTTCCTTGTCTAGCGCTATAGCAAAGCTACAGCTATAGAAGAAAAAGTATTCTAATTGGTCCAATTTGGACATATATGGTTTTCACTAGATCTTGATTTTTGACTCGTAAGGAACTAAAAAAAACTAAAAAACCAGATGGAAATTTTCTGGATTTTTGTATGTACATGTGTGTGTTCAGAGTTTCACTCTAAATCACATTATATCTCCAGAACTACTGGACCAATTTTGACTAAATTTAGTCAGATTAATTATATATATATATATGAGATATTAATGCCATTAAATGTTCAACTTAAAAGGTCAAAGGGATGAGGCTGTAGAACAAAGTCATCCTCACTATCTCAAGACTTTGCCTAAGTAAGGTCTTATTTTTCTTAGGTACGTTTGTTAACAATTAAAATCTAATAGTATCTGCAAAAAAATCTTTTTGCAAAATCACACCTATTGATTTTGCAATGCTCTAAACTAGTGGCTAAGTGGGTATACTCATCCTGATTCTGAAAGGGAAGATCCCGATTCTGGTAGCCATGCCTATCCCTTATGTACCTAGTTTAGATGGGCTTTACCACTGGTTATCTTCTGAACCCGCAGAAGTTGGGTTTGGCCTTCTTAGGCTTTTTTATCTTAAGAAGAAAAAAGGGAAGGGATATTTCAAATTCAATAATCGTAAAATGTTTAGACATCTTTGTTCTATAGTTTTTATCGTATTATCTTCATCAATTAAAATTATCATGGGGTTCATGGCATGGTCATTATATTCATCCATATTTTCATCTCGTATTTTCAAATTGTCATTTAAATATTAGGGAACATTATACAAAACTGCATGCACATTATTGATTGTTCTTAGGATTTTTTCTATAAATACCCTTATACTGCTAATATTGACAACGTCACTTTTAATTGATCAAATATTTTTTCTATAATATCCCTTTCCTTGGAATATAAAAAATGAATTGTCCCTGTTGTTCATTAATCGACAGTGGAAAGGGTAAAGGAGCCATTGAGATATACCATAACTGCTGACACCTAGCAAGCAGAACCTGCGTTAAACATTGACATTTTTTCTTTTTAATGCATTTTATCACCAAATTCTGCCATCATGTATATTTCCCAACCATTGCACATCTATACTCTGAACCTTTTGTTGACATCACATGTTGCTTGTTCGTTTAAGCATAAGCCTTCTAATTTACATACTTACCACTAAAGATATCATGTGGCTTCTATATTCTTACATGTGTACAATTGATGCACCAGTGACTATAGATATTTGCAAATAGGCTTACTAATTTGTTTATGCTTCATTCAGTTTATTGAGTGTCAACGAATAAATCCACTCATCTGCCTTATGAAGAATGTATTATCCACTCATCTGTCTTCTGAAGAATGTAATCTGAAAAGAAATTCAAACGTTTTCCAAATTGTTTAACAATGTAGGCTAAAATCGCCTGCTGCTCCATCTTGCTAACCAGGGTCACTAACACAATGTAGAAACATTTTTATCTTGACTTTTCAGGTTAGTATATCACCTTTAGTTTCATCAGTTTCAGGAAAAAAATTATCAGATAAAAATCAACACTCTCAGATTCAGATCTTAAAAGTGTTTAGATTTGGAGATACGAGGGTTGTGTTTTAAGTAAGGGCCGTTGGCACATATAGTTCTCTAGGTCGCGTTTATGCCAAAATGAGCTGCCGCGCCACTTACCAGCATCCTTTGTGAACAATCTCACGCCAGTTGAAGCTCTGTAGCTGAAGTGTACACTTAGTTGTGTGTCTTTAAAATGTTTAAGATTATTGAATCGCCCGCCACATGTGAGACGTCATATGCTTGTTGACTGCGAGAAACATATCAACTGCAGACATCCATCGCCAGATAACTGAAGTTTATGGCCCTAATGCAATGAGTGAAGTTAAAGTGCGGAAATAGGTTAGGGAGTTTAAAGGTGGCCGTGAAAATGTCCATGACGAAGAACGCTCAAATCATCTGATCACTTATGATTTGGTGGCACCAGTTGAAACAAAAATTCGTGAGGATAGACGATTCACGATAACCACTCTGTCAGTGGACTTTCCCCAAGTTTCTAGGTCGGTGCTGTACAAAATTGTGACTGAAAACCTCAGCTTCAAGAGATTGTGTTCTCGGTGGGTACCCAGACTCCTTACAACGGACCACAAAGGGAAGAGGTTTGCCAGTTTATTGGACTTTTTGATTCATTACGAGGAAGAAGGGGATGACACGTTGAGTCAAATCTTTACTGGAGATGAAACATGGGTATTCCATATCACCCCTGAATCTAAGCAACACTCAATGGAATGGTGGCACACAACCTTTCCCATCAAGTGTATTATAATGACAAGTGCATTAATAAACAAGGTAACTATGTAGAAAAGTAGGCAAAAGTATGTACAATCGAAAAATAAATGTTTTTTGAAAAAAATTATTTTATTATTTTAAAAACGGCCCTTACTTAAAAAATGACCCTTGTATATATATATTTTTTTCTTTGTAACAGTTTATCTCATGGATACACATAAAAACAGCCATTTTAATGAATGCACTTCTTGAATGAACAAGAAAATAAGTAAACAATTTGAGCAAGTGAATATCCTAGCTTAAAAATGATCGAGTGTTTATTTAAAATTGCCAGTGAAAATTAACAGTGATACATGAAAATACAGTGAAAGAGTGATAAATTAATGTTCCCTTAAATTTAATTTATTGATTGATTCATTTTTTGAAACAACAGGAATTTGCACAGCCATATTCACAAATTTAATTTTAACCAGTAAAGAGAGATAATAGCAAAGAGAGTAATGTCGTATCAGTATGAAAACCATTGACCTCACATTTTTCCATTTACATTAAAAATTGTTGTAATTTAATTACTCTTGTCAGTTATCTTTTGATTGCATGCAATGTAATCAAAAGCTATGTTTGATTCAATGTGCATTGACCAACAATTATTCCCACTGTCTAGGGGATAGTGGGAATAATTGTAGAAGTACTTTTATGTCTTGAAGGTTCTAGAATCCTTGAAGGTTCTAGAATCCTTGTAGAATATCCTAAGATATACAAGTATATATGGAATATATATCATCAGAATGAGAAGAAATTGATCTACTGTAATGGTTAACAGATTTTCCATTTAGAACTTTCCATGAACCTTTATGAATATTCTCAAAAGAATTAATATTCCTTGTAAAGGAAATGTTTTTTAATTCCAGTCTTATAATTTTTTTCTTATAATGAAGTGTTAAAAATTAATTTATAGATAAAATTCTTCTTTTTTTTTTACTAATTTTTATCACTAAGATCCCAGGGGATTGTGCTATACTTATTGTTGATGTAATTCTGAATATAATAATTTATATAAGTTAATAGGATTCATCTTAACGGCTTTTCCCTTTTTCATCATTGTGGCATAGCAGTTCACAAAAGTTATGCTATTACAGTTGATTGTCACTGTAGTTGTCAGTGAGTCCAAACATTACATTTTTAGTTTTCAATTAAATTTTCCAAATATTTATGAATCACAAAATCTGATCTAAATAGTTTGTTTTGGGTCTGTTTTATCCGTAGATCCTTGACTGAATAGTGATTTAGCTTACCTGTCCCAAAATTCACGAGTGAATGTCTTCATTTTATAATTAAATTTTCTTTGACCAATTCTAAGTTAGTCTTGCTGTATATATATATATATATATTAAAACTGTACTATATACAGTATATATAAAAGTTTAATGTATATGGGTTGTAGTTCACTAGACTAACCCTTTCTGACCTGATAAATCTGGTAATTTTTTTATTAAGCTGTTATTTCCGTATTATTAGGTAACCAACTTCCTCCTGCAAGGCCACAGCTGCTGATTTTAGTCCTCCAGGTTATTTTAATTGTATTTTCCCTGTAATCTGCAAGTCTGGAAAGAGTCTTCTTTATTTATCATCTAGGAAGACAAGTTGCTATTTAATTCTTTAGTGAAACAAGTAAAGTAATCAAAGACCTTACTTGATAGATAGATAGTAAGATTTTACTTGATAGATAGCAAATGCATTCTTTACAGTTAATTATATTGTTTACCTTTACTTTATTCTACTGTTGACCTGATTAATGAATTTTTGTTATATTTCTATTTTAACAAAGACTGTTTTTCTTTACCTATTTTCTTGTGTTGATACAAACATAACATGCACATTTACACTTATGTACACATATATGTATTAGTAAATTTAATCTAATCTTCTTATAATGGAAAATTGTACAAGAATCTATTATTAAAATGTGAGATAAAAATTGAATAAAATTCTGTGTCTGTTAGTTATTATTTAAGATTCTTTTTGTAGGCAGTATATTAACAGAAGCAGATTTATTGGTGACAGTGAGTTCTTGATATTTATTCTGAGCTCCTCCCATCAGATTATGAGAGCGTAGGAAAATATTTTCTTATGAAGGAAGGTGATTTACATTAATGCAGGGTATTTCCCACTTTTTATTCTGAAAGTTAGATTCAGTTTTGAAACACTTAATTGCTTATTTGTTTTTTAATGCATGATTATTTGTAGCTCTAGAAAAATCAGCAGCCATTTTTCATATAGAATTTCACAATAATATAGTTAACGTGAGTGGACATATCTTGCACTAGGCACTCAGCAGTTTCACTGCTGATTTGCATATTAGCATTACTTTATTTATTAAAGATAGGTAGTGTGTTTTTAATTTTTGAGTGTGGGATAACAATATATAAAAAATATTCTGGTAAATTAAATTTTAACTAAGGTGCTATATGCATCAAACGACCAACTAGGATTTTGCTTAATAATTATTTTACAAGGAGTCAATGAATTTCATATCATATTTAGCAAATGAAATCTTATCTGGAATATCTCACTCTTAATTAAATGTATGTTTCTTTAATTAAGAATAGAAAAATAATGTTGTATTATTGTAAGAACAATAATGTCTATTTTTCCATCATCATCATCACATCATGTTTCTATTTAATTTTTTTCAGTAAAATTGTTTTATATTGATTATTGTAATAGAAAGGCTATTACCTTGTCTTTGTTTTAGTAAAAACTTATATCCCAACCCCTGTAGGAGAAGACACCCACCAAGTAACGATTCCGGTCGCCACACCACCCGTTCTGTTCCTAGCCCTGAGGGGCTTTACTGGGAGTCGTCTTATTGACCTTCGTACTTATTACATATCTTAGTCATCAGCCAGGCCTTGGTCGGGATGCCCCCGATGCAAATGCCGCGGTCGACATTTAGCATCAGAGTAAGATACCTCAACAGCAATCGCCCTCACTGTAGGCTTAGGTCGACCTACACATAGCCCTAAAACTATATAACTGCAGCGCGAAACCTCACGCCTACTTTAAATCAATCTAACTACCCATGTGACTTTGAATGCCATATACACAATGATAAAATCAATTGGAGATCAAATTCCCACTCAAAACACTGCTCGCAGCATCGAAATCTTGACCTACAACAATACTACACATGCAACATGCATTCACAAAGGGTCAGAATGGAGGCTAATACAATAACACTTTTGTGCATGAACAAGACAACAAGGATCCATGGGGTGTCGTATATCAGGTGGTTGGATGTAAGAAGAAGACTGCGGTCATTCTGTCCGTTCTCTAAACCCGACAGGGAGTGGTTGTTGATAAGGAGTGTGTTCTCACGCTTTTATTGAATGACTTACTCCTGGGTGATACGGAGGCGGGTGAGGCTTCCTTTCATCGCCGGATATGCCATGAGGTGGCGGCGTACCACGCTGAACATCAGTCCTCGGAGGTGACGGAGGCGTAGGTGTGGCGGGTAATCTGTAGTTTTGCCTGTATTAAAGCCCCGGGATATGACGGCATACTAGTTGAGCTCCTAGTTTATGTGTTGCCCATGATAACGGGTCTGTTGACGAGAATCTTTAATAGATTGCTTTTGCTGGGTGTTTCCCGGTGTGTTGGAAGCAAGGAGTTTTGAAGTTGCTGTATAAAGGAGGCAACAAGGACCCAACTGTTACGAGTTCCTATATTATCTGACTCCAAATTATAAGAGTTTCCTAATCAATATAAACCAGTAAAATGTGCACAATCAGCAGCAACATAGCCTACAACTGCAGTAATGGAAAACTAAATAAAAGCTTTGAAAAGATTTTCTTTTCTATAAATTTGTAAATTGTGAGTTTTCTATGAAAGAAAACTTACACATTTTCAATATGAAAGTTAATCAAATTCAAAGGAAGATGTTATTTTGTATTATACAAGAAAAAGTAATCAGAGATTTAAACATAATAAAGACATGAAAAACAAATATTTTTGTCCAGATATTGCAGTAATTGTTAAAAGTTAATGGATATTGTGGTTTAGGTTAATTGAAGATATCACTAAATGACAAAGAAACAAACAGAAGGATTGAAATTAGAATAACTGATAAAATTTGGAAACAAGTTTAGTAAAATCTGAACAGAGGATGTAATGCCACAATTTAGAAAATTGATATGAGTTAATCAACAAGGATAAATTCTTTAAGTGTTTGAATGACTTTGGAATAAGTACAGACAACAATTTATAAATACCACTTAGGCTACATGTACTTTGTTGTTTTTAAAGTAATAAGAAGGACTTGTGTGGAAATTATTTTAAATAAAAATGCATAAATTATTTTTAAAGAATTCAGAAATCCAGTCTCTTATTTAATTTCCCTAATTAATTCCTTCCTAAAGTAAAAGTTTTTCTTTCTTTTTCAAAGCACTCATATTCCTGTTTATTGTTACAGCTTCTCAAAACTGTACAACAATAATTATTGTTATTATTATTCCTTTGTGTGCTCATATGTAAGGGAGATCCACAAGATGTTATTATATTACACCATCTGCAGTTAACTGGTTGAAAAAATTTGGATGTTAATTTGTAGTTCTATTGAAGTATGTACTTGTACCTAATGTACAGTAAGTATTTTATATACATTTTTTATTTATTATATTTGTAAGAATGTTTAGTTTTAATAATTCAGACACTACACATCTACGTATATCACATGATAAATAAATAGTTACTGTAGATGTAACTATAACCAGTTTAACTAAAATCATTACCCAGTTTAATGATAACAGTTAGAGAATATTTACAAAAATAATCTACATATTTGTATTAAGGTTCAGAAATTTCTGTTTGCTAATCTTTATTGATAACCTTATGATACTTTTTATCATTTGTTACAATTCTATATCATTAGGTTTAATAAAATTAAATTTCTTTACTTGTTTATAAATAAATGACATTATATTGTGTGCATAAATTTAAAAGTATGTTATTAAAAACGAAATGGATTAAATAAGGAGTATTTTAAAATTTATTTAAATATTTTACTTTTAATTTCCAGTTTCAGTTTTTAATAAATAAAATTTGAATGCTACAAAAAATGTTTTCTTCAACTCTCTTAGTATTTGTTTTGTGCCATATTTTATTTTCAAGTAAGTTATATAAATATTTCTCTGTATTTTTCACTTTTTTGTACTGTTTTTATAAACATATATATTTTATGTAACCTGATCTTTCCTCAACAGAACTCATAAATTAATGTGCATGACTGTTATTTTGATCCATTTTCATTTCTTGAATTATGATGAACTCATTAGTAAGTAAGACAATACTAGTAGATTAATAATTGAGCTTCTGTGAATAAAAAAAAAGAAACTAATTTTATTTAATAACGAACAGTAGTTTTAGAGAGTAACATTAATGAAATACTTTATTGTGTATGGAAACTATGTTAAAGGAATTCCAATTATATGACTGAGTAAGAAAAATATATAAAATCAGACTGGGAACAAAAATAAAAACACTGTAAAATTAATGAATAGCTATCATAATTAAGATTACTAAGGGTTTATTTATGAAAATGGTCAGAAAAATAAAATAATTTATAAGTAAAGATGTGCTCACTATGTATTCTACCTAAATCTATAAATATGATTTTTGCTTTAAGTCATAACACTGTTAAAAAATGACTGGCATAGTAATGTAGCAATAGGGTTTGACCTGATTACTGCATTTAAATAAAAAGTTTTATAATCCATTTGGAACAGAAATTAAAATTTATAATGAATTATCAAATGGTATAAAAAGTGTAAGTACACACTTACACTTGTAAGTATACACTTACACTTACACCTACACTTACGATCTACCTTACACTTACACTTAAGATCTACCTACACAAAGTGTAAGTATACACTTACACTCTGTGTAGGTAGATCTTAAAGAATTTCTTACTAGTAAATATACATAAAATATTGGTGAATTTTTTGAGCAGCAGAAGGTGTACAGTAGTATAATTTGTAGAAGACATATGAATGTAATTTCTGAAAACATTCTTTAGAAAGATAATTAATTTATAAAACTTATACATTAAATGTGTTTACTTAAAGATTTTAATATTAATTAAAATTATTTGCGTTTTCTTCCTGGGTATGAAATGTTAATATAACTATGCTAATATATTTTTCATTTATTGTTATATACACATGTAAATACATAACTAGTATATATAATAAGTGTTTTATAATTGTAAATTACAATCAACTTTACTATATATTTGTTTATAGTTTAATACAATTTTAACATATTCTTTTATAGTTTAATTATGATTTAAGAATTGTGTTTGTTTAGTTAAAATTACACAATTATGTACTTTAGGAATAAGATTTCCTTATTTGAATACAGTTATAAATATGATGCATTTTTCTCTCTCATTAAAATAAAATCTTCCTCATGTAAAAAACATGCGTGTCTGAGATCATAAAATAAATAAATAATTTCTACAAAAAAATAGATGCAACTGAGTGAGGAACAAAGCTATGCTTAGTGTTCAAGGACTTTTGAAAATCACTCAAGTCAATCGGTCAATTTTTGTGAATAACTCTTGTTATATATAAGTCCTTTTTCATTCTTGATGAATTTTGGCACAGTTTGACATTTTTTTTATGTAGCAATATCACTTCTGATGGTATGTATGTGAGTGAGTGAGTGAGTGAGTGAGTGAGTGAGTGAGTGAGTGAGTGAGTGAGTGAGTGAGTGAGTGAGTGAGTGAGTGTGTGTGTGTGTGTGTGTGTGTGTGTGTGTGTGTTGCGATGATTGTTTCATTATTAATTTGTTAACAGTAACAAATGAACCAACAATATTGTGTTAATGGAACAGAGCCAGCAATTGAGAGACACCTGTCAGTTCTTAAATCATCTTTAAACCCACTGATTTGGGGTCTAGTGGCAAACTCATCATCGCAAATCAGCTGATTTCGAAGTTGAGAGTTCTAAGTTCTAGTCCTAGTAAAGGCAGTTACTTTTATACAACTTTGAATACTAGATTGTGGATACTGGTGGTTTTTGGTGGTTGAGTTTCAATTAACCACACATCTCAGGAATGATCAACAACTGAGACTACAATAATACACTTCATTTACATTCATACATATCATTCTCTGAAGTAATACCTTATATTGGTTCTGAAGGCTAAACAGAGTAAAGAGAGAAACCATGTTTAAAAAAAATCTTTGATTTTTAGTTTATTTGAAAATACAACTAAATGCAAGTAATTAACAAATTATTTTAATTATAATTTAAAAAAAAATTATGACTTATGATTTAAAGATTGCAGTGTAAATTACATAGGAATTGAAGGAAAACTCACAATTATGACTTTCCTCGTTATATGTATTCATTTACAAATATTGTTATGTGTTCATGGCTCGATCCAGGATATTAAGGGATTGACAGTTTAGAATGTTTATATAATTAAAGTTTATTGGTTCAAAATATACGTAAAACAAGACAAATCAATACTAATGACAATGTTGATGATATAATAATATTGGTAAGCGGCAATAATAAAACAATTAATGAAAAAATAGTTAATAAATATTAATCATAACCATATCGTAGTTATAAATATTAATTAAAACCACAATACTAAACAGAATAAAAGTAATAACAATAATAATAATACATGTCAATAACAAAAAATAATCCATAAATGTCAATAAACAGAGATTACATACAAAACAGAATTTATAGTAATGTTCCAGATTTATTTATAGGTAGATAAATAATGAGAACTAGAATTTAATACCATTGAAAAAGATATAGCATGACCACTAGTCCCTAATACTTTTAACCACTAATCTTGTATTAATAATAGTATAGTAGATAAGACAAGTGTAAACAGACTACCCCAACAGTTTATGAATGAAATTTAGTACAATATCTCTTTCAATTAAAGTCTTACAGTAACTCATTGATACTATTTCTTGTTTACTGGAATTATTTGTGGCATCACCTTAATCATATCAAACTTAATTCACACTAGAAATTTGGTCCTTCTTGCAGAATGCTTGTGCTGATTGACGTCTCGCAGACTCATCACTGACCTTCCTCGCTGAACTGATGTCATAACATCTCACTAAACTGGTTCACAGAACTGATTTTTAACTGATATTCTCTGGAGTATTTATAGTCTTATCTTCTTTACCTGCCAGACCAGATCCAACTCAAAGCATGAACACGATTAACTGCCCTCACCTTTTTCCATGAAATTCCAAATCTTGTTTCAGTAACTCTTCTCACAGAATGAACATGTGTTTAAGTGTGTCAATGGGCAGTATTAAAAAAGATGATTGTTAAATAGACCTGTTATCTCTACTAAAAGGATTCCTTTTAGTCCCTTTCTGGATTCCTCCCATTATTATATTTTCCACTACTTTCTTCTTAATTGGCAGAAATCCATTGTTCAGATCCATTATATTGGTCTTGTTACAATATAATGTGTTTATATTTTTATTTGTGAAAATTAAATTTGTTTCCTGGTCAGATATATTTAATGAAGGAAGAAGAAGAAATTCATCTGTTCAATTTTAATTAACAGGCACTTCAGCCATTCAGCCATGAAATAACATTCATACATATCATCCTCCTTCATCCTCTAATGTAATACCTTACTATGATTCAGGAGGCTAAACAGAAAAAAAACAGGTACTTCAGCCATAATCATTTTGTTGCCAGCATCAATTTGTGTAAATTGAGAAGATGCAAATAGAATGTTCATACAAAGCCAAAAGCAGAGTTGCTTTCCAAAAAGTACCAACAGTGAGGCAGCTGCTCTACTGATGATCTAATCATCATCTAAAAGTGCCTTAGATAATGTCTTAGATTTTAGTACCAACTAAAATGTCTTTAAACCACAGGTCCAACCTGTTTATAAACTTGCAACTCACTTAAAATGTTTTGTGGCATCATAAAAAATTTGTAGTGGTGAATTTATAATATATGACCCCAAAATATAGTTATAAGTATTATCTTATTTTCTTAAATACTTTTGCATTTATAATATAAATATAAAAGAATTAGTTTATAAAATACTAAATATCAATAACTTTTGCTTTATTAATTTCTTTCATTATTTGCAGAGTTTGTAATAAACTGTAGTGAATAATGCCACAGAACTGAATTTAATGAATACATAACTGATTAAGAATCTCCTAATCTAACTGGATATATGTTAGTTTTCTTTTCAAATAAAATGTTAAAAAACATAATTTAATATATATTACTGTTAATCAATTATACATAATAAGGGATCTAAATATGATCACATAAAAAAATGTTACAACATAATTTGGAAACTATTCTGTAACTAAAATTACTGTATGTTTAAATATGCCCTTTTGGTTTATGACAGCATAAGCCTATAGAAGTAATTTGCTTAAAATATTATTTGTATTGGAGCACCACACTTGAGCCAGTAGCACTGGTTCTATTACTGATCTGGGTTTAAAAAAATGGAAGATTCCTGCTTTTCTTCCTATGACTACATTTTTTTTTGGAAGATGGGATTAAGGATAATGAGAGAGAAAATTTAAGGGGAGAAACCAATAAAATCATGGCAGATACAATAATGGGATAGTGAACCTCCCTGGAGATCAGTTCTTTTATTTAGAACTAAAATTTTTTTTCATTATTTTAATTATTGTAATATGGTATGTTTCAGTTACAAGTGCAACAAGTGTATCAAAAGATGATTTAAAAAAATTTTCAGAGGAATTATTAAAAAAAGATAACAGTGGGATATCATCTAAAGTTACTGTAAATAAACAAGGAAGAACAAATTCTGGTTCATCTACTGATAAAGCCGCTAAACCGTGAGTTTAATTACTTATAATTAGACTGTAGTGAAGAGTATGGGAAAATTTTCATCTTTCTTTAAATACTTCAGCATGTAAACATCTTACTGCATGACAGTATTTTAGAAAGCATATATTCAAACCCAGATTATTTTCTGAGTCCTTATAAATAAATGAGGCTTACTGTTGCAAGATCATATCTGGTATTATTTAAGTACAGTTATACAATAACAATCATTTGTTTATTTTATTCACATTTCACTTTTATAATCATGTTAGTGTGATTAACATCACTTTAATAAACATTTGTATTTATTTATCATATGTTTATTATTATACACTCAGTTAAAATTTGTATTCTTAATAAACAAAATAAATATATATATTTTCCCCCCTTAATTTTATCAATTTAAAGTTAGTATTTATCTAAACTTACTGATATTTCTATTAACTAAATCATGTAGATGTTAGTAGACTAGACATTTTTATTTCTTAATAAATGAATAACTCAGTGACAAATTGTCAAATTAGCTAAAAAAGCTTCAAAATCGTAATAAATTGTTAATGAAAAAATTAGGTTATAGGACTAATGTGAACAGATAATTTATTTCCTCTCTGGTAACTGTAGGCCTATACTCAATTACAGTTACTCTATTCCTTTATTTTTGGATGATAAGAAATAAATTTGTAATATTTGAAAAAAATGCCAAAAATGTCTATGTAAGGAACTCTGTGCAATGCATAAAACAAGGTAAGAGTACTCAGATACAAGGGCTCATACTAATTTTATGGGATGCATGATTTTAGAAATATTGTTTCATAATTAGATTTGACTGATACGTGAATTTACCAGTAATACTGTGAATTTATGTTAATTTTACCTCTATAATAATATATTAAAACTTGTTTTAGCTATTTGTGTCTTTTTTTAGGTTATTGAATGTAGATGAAAAAGCATTAAAACATCCAACAATTGCTTCTCTAAGAGCCATGTATGATAACTATGATCCAGATGTCACAAAAGCTGAAGATGTAACTACTGGAGAAGTTCAAGAAGAGGATAAATTTTTGGACGCTGTTTTAAATACAGATGTTATGAATTACACAATGAAGTTTTTAAGAGACAAGAGTAATTATTAAATAATAACATATTATATAGATTTAAGATTAATTTTATTGAGATGAACAAATGTGCGTGTGTCATAACTTATAATTAGAATCTTTTAAACTTTGTAAACCTCATTTTAATAAATCTTACAATACTAAATTAATGAAAATTTATTCTAGAATGATATATACTGTGCCAGTAATTTTTAATTAAAAGATATGTCAGTTCAGAGTTCATGGTCTGTTGTGAATCCATTAATTTTTTCCTCAGCTTTTGTATTATATCAGCTATTTCTTATTTTTTTTGTTTTAATTTATTTTTTACTGTTATTTTCTATAAATCACATTTGAATATAATTTTGCGAGTTTATGATCAGGAATTTAAATTTAAAGTAATAATAATTCATATATCCTATGTTAATGTTTTTATACTTACAAAATGTTTCTGATACTTCTCAAACTGACTAAAATTCTTGTTATAGAATTTCTCATGATGTATTATTTAATATCATAATTACAACAGCTTAACAGTAGTCAAAAGAAAAGCAGAATAAAGAAGTGAGAACAATGCTACTATACAACCTAATTTAAGAATTTTTATCTAGAAAGTTTGGAAAGAGTATGTTAATTTTACATTTATGTATTAGATTGAACATGAAATACACATAAAAGCTATGGGAGTAGATTCAAAAACAAATTAAAAACTTTTTCTAAACATTTATGATAAATGCTTAAGATAAGTGATATATCTAAAAGTTACATTTCCCATTTGTTGGTCTTTTTAGTTTTTTTTCATTAGAAATTCATACCTCAAGAAGAAACTAAATGTTTCAGTAAAAATTGTACTGAAGTTTAAATTGATATTCTTCTAAAAAAAATTGTTTTTTTTTTGTAATTTTAAAATGACAAACATGCTAATCTTAAAAAATTGTTACATCTTGTTTACAGTTTTAAAATAATTTGAGAATAGAATTTCAAACAATTTTACATACAGAAACATTATTGAAAATAATTTAAAATTAAAACATTTTTCTCTCCTTGAGGAAATACTCTTTAGTATTTGTTCAGCTGCGGATACATATAAATAAAAGATTTAAATTGAAAAGAGTTAAGTCAAATGGCACTTGAAAAAAAAAATTATATAATTATATAACATGACTGAAATTTTAATCTGCAATCCCTTCAATAAATAAAAATTGATGGGTACATTACAGGTTAAAACGCTTGTATGTTAAATAAATGAAAATTTAAATAAACTATTTTTCACTGTGATAGGAATGTATTTTTGACTAGAAATTTTATAAAATGGTTGGCAACAATTGTTTACATTATAAGTTTTAATTTTTTTTTTAAAGATTTTTCTACATGTACTTTTAAGTAAGAAAATTTAATCCTAGTAAAGGTACTTATTTTCATATGAATTTGAATACTAGATCGTGGATACGGTTTTCTTTGGTGGTTGGGTTTCAATAACCACATTTCTCAGGAGTGGTTGATCTGAGATTGTACAAGACTATACTTCATTCACATTCATCCTCCTCTGAAGTAATAACTTACAGTAGTTCCAGAGGCTGAACAGAAAAATAAAGAAAAGTAAGAAAATTAAAAAAAAAAGAAATTACAATCTACATATATAAACAGACTGTAACAAAAATTTTCAGTACATTCTAGAAAAAATTATTGAAACTCTTCAAATAGTAAGTTTGCTGAGAACAGGCCTTCCTTATGGAAAACCCTTGCCCATTCCCAATACACTCTAGTATGTGGATAAATCCAACTAAACTATAAATTCCTTAACTACAATTTTTTTGGAGGATATATTTTTCACAGTGTTTGATACTTATCTTTTTTCACCAAATTTCTACAGCAGTTTTCAATCCTCAATTTTTCTTTTCAGATTATTTTTGTCCATGTATCTCTAATTTCTTTTCTTGTTTTTTTTCCTCAATGTCTAAATCTTTACTGTGTTTCATCAAAGTTCCATGTAGCACTTGGAAAATTTTTCCAGTTTTTTATTCTTTCAACTTTTATCTTTATTGCTTTCTTAAAGGGAGCGTAATAAGAATATGAAATTTTTACTTTTAAAATCCTGGTTACACATCAGCTTTTATGAAGTGTGTAAGCTATAGAGCACTATTAATTTTTAATATCAAACTGAATAACTAAATATTTTAATTTAATAAGAAAATTAAATACATTAGAAAATCTATTTCCAAAATAAACAACAAATAAATCATCAAAAAAAGTTTTTTTTTGACAAATTAGAAAATTTATTATCATCATAATAAAACAGGATACTATTATATACTTCATTGGGTGAAAAACACCCATATCATCGTTGCTAACTTGGGGCAAAAAGCTTTTTACTTATGTTTTAATGATTACTTTTGTGACAATCTTCAGTAAATAATGCACTTTTTTTCCATTTTTTGTATCACCTGGTATTATAGGTAGTTTTAGGAAGTGTTTTGAATGTAATTATAAAATAAAATAAATCAGAATTGTTCAGCAGACTATTGCTTTGTGTTTATATGTTTTATACTGTTCAGATATGTGCAAGATCAGGTGAAGAATATCCACATTGTTTTTAATGTTAGATTTTATTTGGAAAAGTACTAGTTTTTTCTTTGAATTTATGAATTCTTTTGTCTTAGTCAGTGTTTAAGAATGGTGGTGAATCTTTTTAAAATTTTATTTATTTTGAGTCAGAATAAGACTAAAACTGTCTTGTCCCATCCATTTGTGTGCAGTAAAAAATGTATAGTGTTGGGTTCTGTATATTATAATGTTGTGCTTGTTGTTTTAAGCAATTTTGTGTCAAGAAAATTTAGCTGCTTTTGTCTCATATTCAGCTAAGAAATTTAATTTGTGATAGATCTTGTTCATGAGTAGTAGGAATAATTTATACTTTCTTGTATTTCTTCAATACAATAAAACTTGTCATTGATGTATCTGCACCTGGTAAATTACTTCAAGAACATGTTTGTTGTTTCTGATATATTTATTATTTCTGAGTTATATTCTATTGGTTTGAATTTTTTTGAGACGAAAATGTTATAAATCTAAGAAGTATTTAAGTATTACTACTTTTTCTCTTTCTTTCATCAAAATTTATATTCCTTTTTTTTAATTATCATGTCATCAGAAAATCTTACCTTACATCCTTTTTCTGATACTTGAAAAAAAAAATTCCTCCAGTTAGGTTTTTTAATAAGTACAAGATGGTATACTTTCATTTTTACTTTTTTCTGTAATTTTATTTGCAGTTGCATTCTTTCTTTCATTAGTCATTTCTCAATTTAGCTTTTACTTTTTCAAGATATCTATTATATTAGCTTATGAAACAATTTGCTTTTAAGTTAATACGTTTGCTGCAGCGGAAAAAATAGGGAACTTAACCATCTTGCAATACAGTCAACTATGATACCACATAATATTTACCTGCTATGCGTTACTGCGCATATTGGTTTATCCTGAGGTTTTGTACTGTGCATGAAGTTATATGGATTTATTCTATGTGCTGAACTGTTTGACCTTGGATGTTCGTTCGGTATACATTTGTGCCGCACACACTGTTTTTTAATCTCTTTCTGACAATTTTATTTCCTTTTCTTATATTTTTATCCCAAGTTGTTCAACAAATTATTCAATAAAACATTCATAATATTACTTAATCTTATAAATACTGGTTTTTATTTATAAATTAGATTAATTGTTTTACGTCCTAATCCATTACTCACGGTTTTGTTTTGTCACTTTAATATTCCTAAATGAAATTAAAGTTGATTTATTAAAAAAAAAGAAAAAAAAGCATCGATTTAAATATATATTTTAATAATATAAACACTATATATAGATATAATATATATTTTAATAATATAAACGTAAAATTTATTTCCAGATAGCTGGGTCTAAATCGTTTCACATAAAATGTTTATACGTTTGCTTATAAACAATATCCAAAAATTTATTTATTTTTGACTTGATTAATTACTTTTTTCAACATAATATTATTTCGTGTTGTCATTGTAAAAAAACCTTTTTTCAATTCGTAAATATCGAAAGCTATTTTATCATTTATATAGTCTGAAATTCTTAATTTTATTTTTCATCTCTATTAAATTAACACTATAAATTAATTAAGTACCATTATTTACAATAAATTTCCTGTTTTTTACAGGAAATTTGTCATATTTTAATAAAAGAAATGATGCTGCCATGGAACAAGCCAGCAAAATTTCCCTTAATAATTATTACTAATAGACACTAAACAAGAATGTGTATAAAAGAACTGTTTCAACTAGATAGTTCACATATTTTCTGAGAGATATCGTAGACTATAAAATCATTTAAAAAAATATATTTTGTTATAAAGAGAAATAAAATATCTTAGTATTACACACATCACATTATTACCCTATTACAGTATATATATATATATATATATATATATATATATACGCCATACCACAGTGAATGTGTTAATCAATGTCAGTCTAAATTAAAATAAATTAATGAGAAGATAAAAATATGCATCTGTATTTAAATTTAAAATAAATACATAGTTTTTTAAAGGTTAATTTTGGTAAAAACATACTTATTTAGTAGGCTTCACTGTTCATTCTAATTACAAATTAATTGAATTAACTAATTTCTATATTATGAAAAATTTGTATTTACATAACTTCTTACCTTCCTGAAAGAAAAAGGATATAGCGTACCATCAAAATTTTTAGAAAATTAATATTACTAATAAATTTTGAAACAAAGTTAAAATTTGTACTGCAGTTTTTGTAGAAAAAGTTTCTCTTTCAAGTACATAAAGGCTGGATTATTTTTATGCATATTTTTTTTAATTTTAATATTTCTGTTATAGCATTATTTACTGGAGATAAAGCAAAATTTAAAGAATTTTTGAAAAGTACATGGTTTACATTATATTCAAGAGGTCATCGCAAAAAAAGTTCTTCGGCATTTGAACACATATTTCTGGGTGAAGTAAAAGCCAATCAAGTATCAGGATTTCATAACTGGATATACTTTAATGATCAGGAAGCTAAGAATGGTGTAAATTATCTAGGTTGGATGGGAGAAACTGATTTTGGAAAAGTAAGTTTTTTTTTTTTTTTTTTTTTTTTTTTTAAAAAGGTGTAATTTATCAACCCACCGGGTTGGTCTAGTGGTTAACGCGACATCGCAAATCAGCTGATTTCGAAGTCGAGAGTTCTAAGGTTC
>JAAAKQ030460977.1:0-24238 GCA_010016005.3 Zanna intricata | reverse complement strand
ATAACTACCTTTACTAAGATTTGAACCGAAAAACTACTAGGATTCTCTACTTCGAAATCAGCTGATTTGCAATGTCGCTTTAACCACTAGACCAGCCTGGTGGGCTGGACCGTATTGATCCAGTCGACTGCAATCTAATCTTCATTCTCATTCATACACATCATTCTCATTCATCCTCTGAAGTAATACCTTACGGTAGATCCGGAGGCTAAACAGATAAAGAGAGGGCATACAAGGAAGTCTTTGTGGTATCCACATCAGATTTATTTTATTTGTTTTAAGTGTGCATGGAAATCCGCGGATAGGACTAGTTTTACATAATTATATCATCTTTATGTAAAGTCCATTTTACGAATGGAATTCCGCTGTATGATTATATTTTACTTCGGATTACTTTGTATGAAGATATTTTATTTCAAAAATATTAAGTGTAAAATTTAAGTATTCAGAAAAATTCCAATAAGCAGTTTTAACACACGATATTTAAAAAAAGTTTTTAAATTTTAAAAAGTTTTTATTTTTTAAAAAGTTTTTATTTTTTTACTACATAGGCTGTACAAAATATATTTAGGGAAAGTATGAATAAATTAACTTTTTATGATAAAAAAGACCCATTAATATCCATTTATTACCAAAATTTATATTATATTTTTAACGAATAATATAATTCTTTAATAAAGTTGAAATAAAATAGTTTTAAAAGGTATGCTATTTAATTTAAAGTTCAATATACATTTAAATTTTAAAATGAAAATATTTTCTACCCGGAATAGAAACTTTAATAAAATAATAATAATAATATTTCTAATAATAAATAGCATTAAACCAATGTATTACTATTACAACCGAGTTAAAAATAATTAAGTTGTAAAATATGTATTTGAACACTAAACTAATGTAATCGTATGAAAAAGTAAATTGTACTAACATAATGATATGAATGCTAGTAAAAAAAAAAAAAAAACAAAATAGCAACAACAAAATGTGTTGTAACCTTTAGAATTAGCATATATAAATGCTATCTTGTTGGAATATAAATGTAAAATATCAAAGGCATCTCGAATAAATTTTTTCTTAATATTACTATTATTTATTTTTAAAAACATTTATTATCTTTCTCATTTTATTATATGGTTTAATACTATTTTCATTCTAATTTGTCTTTTTATTAAATTGTTAAAAATTATTGTTACTTTTCAGAAAGATATTATTAAAATATGAAAATAAATTATTTAGATTGGCAAATGCATCATCTTATTACTAATCCATTTAAATATTTATAAAATTTGTTAGATTATTTTATGAAATAATTATACGGTAATCTTATAGTCAATGATACGAGTATGTCTGTAATAAAAATGAAAAATTTGATTTACTCATTTTAAAATCATTAAATTCATATAATTATTTTTAAAATAATAAATTTAAATTATTTTGAGAATATAATTTTTTCAAATTAAATTATAATACAAGGAAGTATTGTAATCGCCAAAAATTTCGGTTTTCTGATTTCAACAGAAATATCAATTTCGACTCTCCCTGAATCCATTTTGATTAGTTTTGGATATCTGTACGTACATACGTATGTTCGCATAACTCTCGTATAAATGAAAAATGATTAGCCATAAAATATTGATATTTTGGATTTAGGACTGTTAATATCTAGTTGTGCAACTCTCCTTTTAATTGCAGTCGACTGACCCAAACGTGTCAAAAAAAAAGCCCAAAATCGAAAAACATTTGGATTTTGGAATTTTTAATAACTGTGTTAATAAGCCCTCATTAAGAGCTCTTCAACGATATATCGTAAGTGGAAATTATTTTCATTGGTTTCAGAGTTATAGCCAAATAAAAGTTAGGCACATCGGTTCGAATTCGATTTCATTTCCTTTCCTTTTTTATTCTTTTATAATTTAAATATATTGATTTATTAGTAATTATTAATCTCTGTAAAAAAAATATTTACAATAAATAAAATCAGAAGTTATTAGTGAAATGAAATTTTAAGTACTTTTAAAAATGTTTATATGTAATTTAAAAGGCACACATGGAAGTCATATGTCATGTATTTTTATTTCTTTTTTTAACACTAGTAGGAATATTTTTTGGAAAATTTCTTAATGCAGAATTAATTTTATTTAATAATAATTATCTACTTTAGATTTATGAATATTTTTTTTACTCAATAGAGATACGTATCCAGTATTTAAATTTTTTTTAGTATTTCCATTTGTGATTTTATTTCAGAAACAGTTTATTATAGCCAACTATTTATATTTCTTATTGAATTTTATCGGAGGAATTTAAAGAATTATAAATTTCAACCAAAAAATAGGGCTATTAGGAATAAAAATAATGACATTTCTTTAAAAGAATATTTACCTTAAACAAGTTAGTGAAAAAAAAAATCAAATATTTTAAATTATATTAGATAAAAACCTGTCTCGCCCTAAAGCAGCTAAAAAGAGAGTTGATACAGTTGATACAGTGACCGAGTGGCCTCCGTGACCGAGTGGTAGCGTATCGGCCTTTCTTCCGGAGGTCTTGGGTTCCAATCCCGGTTAGGCATGGCATTTTTCACACACGCTACAATTCATTCATCTCATTCCTTTGAAGATATACTTAATTGTGGTTCCGGAGGTTAAACAGGGTTTATATATGAAGTATAAAACTATATTGTCTTTAAGAAGAAGAAATCGTGTTTTAACCCCTAAATAAGGATTATAGTAAGGGAATAATTTTTTTGATATTTTAAAAATAATTTTATTAGCAGCATTGAAAATATGAAACGGTGAAATATATTGGAAATAATAGCGTATAATCAAGTTAACTATAGAAGATAAGTATGTGTACGCTCCCGCGCGTACTATATGTGCGATTCTTTAGATGTGTAGGTAAAGGTGTGCTTATTGCCTCTGAGAGGTTTCATGGTTGTTCATAAACACTGATATTAGACGTGGAAGCTAATGAGCAAAAACAATGAAATGATCGTGTTCAGTAAAAGAAATTATACAGACTTTAGAAATACCCTTAGGTTATGCTTAAATAATATAAACTTTAGTATTTCATTTTTAAATTGATAAAAAAAATATATATTTCTTTATCTGAAACTGAATTACAGCAAGAAAAATACTATAAAACCTTAAATTGAAGGCAATAAAAATTATTCACTGAATAAATCTTTATTATGTTATTAATTGGTAGGTATAAATTTATTTAAATGCATTATTCGTATTATTTTTATTTATAATAATGCCTTGTGAATTGTATTTTGTGGTTCATATTGTGTGAATAACCTCACCCTAAATTAAATTAAATCACATTAATTTTCAAAATTAAAACTTTTTTAATCTTCTATACTACCTAAGTTAAAATACGAGTATAATCTTGACCTCCTTCCGGTTATGTAATTCATAAATATTCTGTGAGAATATGTAAAATAATAGTAATACGAATGAATTTCAAAAAGATATTTCTCATATTTTTTTTTACGTCCGGGTATAAAATTTCCTAGATTGTTATTTTCTGTTGACGTATGCATAAAATTACAACTTTTTTTTTTAACCTCCGGAACCACCGTTAAGGTATATCTTCAGAGGACGAGATGAATGAATTGTAGCGTGTGTGAAAAATGGAATGCCTGACCGGGATTCAAACCCGAGACCTCCGGATGAAAGGCCGAGACGCTGAAAAATATTATGAAGTATTTTGTATTTTTTTTTTACACCTTTTTGCTTGTTTAATCCAAAAATACAATATATGTTGTATTCTCAATGTAAAAATTAGGTATGACAGTAATTTAAACATTCAGATTATTCTGATATTTGATAGGTTTTTAGTACTGAAATATATCAAACGTATGTCGCTCAAACAAAGCGCCTACCTTTAAGACAACATTTTAGGAAAAATAATTCTTCCAATAATTTTTGATTATATTAAATTGAATATTGGCGTTAAAAAACCATTATTCAATTTCTATCTCTAGTATTGTATTATTTACACTTATAAATTCCTTCATTAGTTCCATTACTTTGCCTAACATTTATCTAAATTTTTTTTTTTTACTTCCTTGTACGAAGTAGAGGAAGTATTGTGATCGCGAAAAATGTCAGTTTTCAGATTTCAACAAAAATATCTATTTTGATCATCCGTAAATCCATTTTGATTAGTTTCGGCGTGACATCTATAATTACGTATGTATGTATCTTGCATAACTCAAAAACGATTAGCTTTAGGATGTTGAAATTTTTGATTTAGAACTGTTGTAAAAGGTAGTTTTGCATTTCCGCTTGTGACTGCAATTGACTGAACCAAAAGTGCTAAAAATCCAAACAAATCTGGATTTTGGACTTATTCTTAGCTGTAGTAATACGCCCTCATTAAGAGCTTTTCAACGATATGTCATAAGTGGTATTAATTTTCTCTGGTTCCAGAATTATAGCCAAATAAAATTTTAATTATAAAATAATTGGATCTTACAAGGAGAAGGCACTTCGGTTCGAATCAGACTTCGTCTCTTTTTTTTTTAATTTAAATATATTGATTTATATATTATATTTATTTGTATTATATACAAAATTTCATTCATACTAGATGTTTTATAATATAATTCAAACTTATTTTCGATGAAGTCTTAACTGATTATGATACAGAAATAATAATTAATACTTACTCTCTTTATCTGTTTAGCCTCCGGAAGTACCGTTAAGGTATTACTTCAGAGGATGAATAGGGTGATGTGTATGAATGTGAATGAAGTGTAGTCTTGTACAATCACAGGTCGGACACTCCTGAGAAGTGTGGTTAATTGAAACCCAACCACCAAAGAACACCGGTATCCACGATCTAGTAAATAATTAATACTTATTGCGTAATTAAACTACTAATTCCTAGAAATAAGTAATAAAATTAGCTATTACCTGCTAAACTACTAAGTCGTAGAAATCATGTTTTTTTTAAATATTTCTTGAAAAATTAATGAATTTTAACCAAAAATATTTTTTTTTATTTTTTTTTTTAAGTTTGACAAGCCTATAGGCTAGTGAACTATTAAACTATATATTTATATATGTATGCATGTATGTTTTATTAGCCTCCCCGTTGCGGCTTCGCCCACGCTAACATTTTCTGTCGCAGTCAGGGAATATTTAGCTGGTCAGCTTCCCGTCTGGCCAGATTATGTACTTGTGATTCATAATCAACGTACTCATAGGTAAAACTCATGCTTGTTCCCTAGACCACATTACGTTCATTAAACTCATGATGATCAGCTTCATGAGAATAACAATGATAAATAAAAATTAAAGCTTGTTTACTTTAATATGATCTGTAATTATCATATTGATATGATATGTAACATATGATTTTTTCAGAGGAAAACATTGATAAGTAGAGGTGAGTGATGTGAATAATTCTGGTTTCAAAACAGTAGGCTTCTCTCTTAAAAATATTAATTATAGCTGGTTAAACGTCCATCATACGGGTAAAAATATTTTTTTGCCGGTTCTAAGGGTTACCCGACAAACACCAGTAGGAGGTGACCGTATTTCGTTTCTCATTTTTTAAAAATTAAATGTTTCAATTCCATATTTTATGTTTTTTAGTCAGGTAGTCGGAAGTAATAGGAGGCAGGTGTAACCAACAGTGTTGCACATTCAGTAACAGTTACAGTGGCTTTGTTGGTTGAGCCACCGCAATTTTTTTTGAACTGAGATTTTTAAAAACAACCGAAAATTGTTTTTAAATATTTATCTAATGAATGTTTTTAAGCACAATTTTAGTGAATATTTGAAATCATTGCTCAAAATTTTTTAACCTTTATTTATCACTTTCAAGATCGAATTCCAAAAAATGTAGAATTTTTTTTTTTAGATATTCACATGAAGATTACACACACCAAAAATCAAATTGATATCTTCATTTGTTACCGAGAAATTAAAAAAAAAAGTAAATTACATTGTTATTCCATTTTAACCCTTCAAACATTGAATTACAAAAAACATTTTTGTAGTGTGGAATTACACCCTATGGCAAAGAAAAATGTCATCAGTTTACTTTCATTAGTTTTTGTGGGGCGTTGATTATGAATCACTCACGACATATTTTTTATACATGTATATACTGAATATATATTAGCGACGTCCCGCGGTTTTGCGTGCGTAGTGTGCGTGAAGAACATGTGTTTTCAATCTTCATCATAATTTTTAAATCTTGGCAGCTCTGGATCATGCTACTTGTAGCTCAGCTTCCGTTTTTTTTTTTTTAGCCTTCATATCTCTCTAAAATGAAATAAATTAAAAAAAGTTCGTCGAAATCGGTTCAGTAGAACACGCTGAATGAAGGAATTTGTGTTTTACAAACTGGTAATTTTTTTCAAAGAAATTAATGTATTTTATTAAGTTTTGTGGGCTCTGTGTTTATTTATAAGAAAAGGAAGAAAAAAAATCCCTTTAGGTACGCTGGAAAGCGGAAGTAGATTTCTCCGGTGCTAAGTGGGGATAAAAAAAAGATTTGTACCTGAAAGTTAAGAAAAACTTCAAGTTTACTCAATACGATACTACAATGGTCTCAGGGAAAAAACGTTTCACATGTTTAGCATACGACAAGCCCACAATTCCAGCAACATTTTCATCATCCCTTGCCGTAAGGATTGGTTATATCAAAATTTATTTCAAACAAAAGTTTTAGGTAATGTTTGAGGAGTAACGATCACTTAAAACCGATTCGATACTGTGCCTATTAAGGGAGGTATGAATTTTTATCTTGGAAACTCCGCTTTTTCCATCCCTTGAGCTAATGGTTGGTGCTATCAAAAAACTTTACTTAAATAAGTTTTAGGCCCTTATTTAAAGAAGAGTTGGGACTTTAAACGAATTCGATATTTTACTTAATAAGAAAGTTATAGAGATATTATGTTTTTTTCGAAAAAGCTCCCACCTCCATTTCCACTCCCATAGTCTGATTTTTCCCATTAATGAACTCTACCGATATTTTGGGTCATTATATTTTATATATCAATCTAAAAGTGATTAGCGTAAAATTATAGTAGTTATCGTGTCCACAAGGTAATGAAATATATATGTATATATAAACTTTTGAACTGACAGTGGTTTTGGGGTCTGGAAGATGTGAAACGCGATGATATGTTGAAATTTTCCGAAAGTCGAATCATGGTACTCACATTATAATAGATAGCTTTCTTACGTAATCTACCTAAAAATATTTAACTTGGATTGAGTAACAAACATAACAAATTCACTAGCATCGAACTTTCAAATTTATATATATTTTGTTTTCTTCTGATATTTTATAATTAAGCAAGAACTAAAAAAAAAAAACGTAAGCTCTAAAAAATAAGAGAGAATTCACAAAATTCATGAATAGATCTTTACTATTATAAATTTAATGATAGAAATCTATTATTATAGATATGTTTGTAATAATATAAAGATTAAAATAAAAAATGTCTTAAGTTATATCATAATGAAATGTAACCTACTCATAAAAGAGCTTTAGGTTATATTAAATACAATAGATAACGTATGTAAACATTACCTTCTTATTTTTTGTGTTTAGTTGTTTGATAACGTTATGTTGCATTATCCATTCATTTTGATTTTTTTTTATAATTTATTCTATACCAGTTCTACTCTAGTTAAAATGAAATATAACGTTAGGAAAATACACTTTGTTATAAATTATAAGAATTATAACTAGAGATGTAGTGTATTTATGCGTGAGTGTGTATTTGTTTATACATATATATATATATATATATATATATCTCACCTTTATATACATATACTTCACCTTTAAATTATAAGTGTAAAATTTGTATTTGAATTTTATTTTTATGAACCGGTTTTCGAATAAGGTATGCTTTATAATTTTATAATACTTTTCTCACAATTAATTGCTTTGTACAATATTTAAATAACTTAACAAGTGTTGGTTTGTTAAGTCTATGTCGCTATGTGAGTTAGTTGCCTATTACAAGTGCATTATTTAATAGGCAATAAGCAACCAGAAGCATTAGTTATGAGTATATCATAGGCCTATTTATACATAAATTAGTTTTATTAGCATATAAACATATGTTTAATATTACTCATTATAAAACATATGTTTAATTATTATTTTTATTATTATTATTATTTTTATTTTAAAACATTCACTTCCTTCCATTCGTTAATTTTACTCTATATTGTTTTCATTTTTAATTATTTTTCTGGATGTTCGTAAATTAATAATAATTATTTATAACTTAAATATATAATATTAAATTTAATTTTAAAATATAATCTTAGATACACTTGACTTTCCAATTAATAAATACATTATTGCATCTTTAATCTAATATTTCTTATACGACACAGGCTATTTATCAGAATAGGTGTTACGTACGAAGTCAGTTACATATATTAGCATGCACTTTGTTAGTTTAATTATCAATTTACAATGCTGTAGTATAAGTTGCGTATTCATATCATTAATACGATTTATATATCAAACATATACAATGAATTAATTATTTACTATGTTAATTGGATTTGATTTAATTACAATTTATAATAAGTATATAAAAATAATTGAATTCACGCCTTGTTAAGATAGCTTACAAGTATTCTACAGGTAAATTGAATAAAAAAAATGAAATTATTTGTACTACAGATTATAAATCGAAATGTTATGCTGTTTTTATGTAGTAAAGTAGAATAACGTCTGAATTTCTCATTTGGTTTGATATTTGATGTAAATATTACCGTGAAAGACCGATATTTGACAAATGTTGATATTCTCCAGTAAATGTCGAAGCATACCAAATACGTTGATGAAAGTGAAAAATAATTTATTATTCGGACCTTCGCCGGTATATGTCGACAATCACAGATAAGCTGTGGTTTGTGGGAGGTGGGGATCCCCCCCCAGTGATAACTAAGAAAAGATAACTAGAAATTAAAAAAAAAAAAAAATCACATAATACCAATCTCTTAACGTAAATTGATTATCAGAAATCCTCGTAAAAAAAGGAAAGTTTAAATCTAAGCCGAACATAACCTACGCTTGCTTCACTCACTAACCTCGTCTAATTAATGTTAAATATACAAATTATATATGTTATGGTCCAACATTGGAGGCGATTAATCAAAGTTATCGCATTTATAAAAAAAAAACTTAATTAAATTTTCATCATTTTATAAATTTAAAGGACCAATCAGGATATAAAAAATATCTTAAGTGCATGAGGGAACGATACCGATACAAACAAATGATCAGATGATTTGCCCTTTATTTATATGTATGTACAAGTTTATTCACATATACATGTATCTTGCATAACTCAAAAACGATTAGCCGTAGGATGTTCAAATTTTGGGTTTCAATCTGTTGTAACATCCAGTTGTATACCTCCCCTTTTGATTGCAATTGAATGAAACAAAAGTGTCCAAAAATGCCCAACATCCAAAAATAATTTGGATTTTGGACTTTTTCTTAACTGTAGTAATAAGCCTTCAATGAGAGCTTTCCAACGATATATTATACATGATACTTATTTTCAATGGTTCCAGAGTTACAGCCAAATAAAATTTTAATTAATTCAATTCAATTTCATGGGAAAAGCTCACCGATTCAATCAATCACCGATTTTCAATTTTTCATGGGAAAAGCTCACCGATTCTAATCAGACTTCATCTCTTTTATAGTTTTAACTTTCTTTTCTTTTAATGTAAATATATTGATTTATTAATAATTATTAACCTTTGATTAAAAAAAAAAAATTACGATAAATAACAATTATATAACAACAAAAAAATATGAAAAATATCAGAAGTTATTAACGAAATAAAATTTATGTACTTCTAATTTTAAAAAGTGGTTATATGTAACTTAATAGGAGTAAAAAGAAGTCATGTGATGTCTACATCAGATTTTTATTTGTTACGTTAACGCGAGCATCACAGCTATGGTCGTTAGTCCGGTGGAAATTAGTACTGTATGAAAATATGCCACACTTGAACAGAATTCGATTCCAGGACCTCTAAATTAACTATAAAGAAAAATATAAATAAGACATTTTAATAATTTTATCTTAATTTTTTTATTATATATTTATCTATTATTTTCTTTATTTTTTATTTGTAAAAATGGAATATTACATGAAATTGTAATTGTTTCGTATGTATTAATATCCATTACGTTGTATAATATTATAGCCCATAATCTATAATATTTATAATCAAGGTACTTCTTTTATTCGGCACTAATTGGAGATGATAGGCATACTGTTAGGTACACTAATGCACCATTCATTGCTCAAACTAATTGCCTTGTTCAGAAGAGGAAGTATCCGGCCCTAACGCTAAAGCTTTTATAACAAAATTACGCAGTTTAATAATCATTTATTATTCATAGCTTGAAACAGAAAGGAAAAAATTACATACCCTTTTTTTGGAACATTATTACTCTTCTGTTTTAATAATTTCTTATACTCTTGTTTCTCATCAGGTTCATTCAGTTTTTTTTTTTTTTTATTATATTATTATTATTAACTAGGTTTTATATTATTTTTTATTTCTGTAATATTACTATTTTTTTAAGTGTGGATAGGCAGGAAGTTACAAAAAAAAAATCCTTAATAATTTCATGCAAATTAATATACACAGTAAAAGAATTTCCACAATAATGAACATATATATATATATATATATATATCTATCATCTACACTTTTATTTCTAATTATTAATGAAAGAATTTATAGAAGACTTTAATTATTATTCTTATAAAAAATATCTGAACTAAATTTTTCCATTTTTTTTCTTTAAAATAATTACAATTAAATAATTATTTTGTTTTTTTTTTTTTTAACTATAAGAAATATATTTTCAATACGAACATAACCTATAAATTGTAAAATTTTCTTTTTAAATAAAGTTTTACTGAATGAATAATAACGATTATCACGAAGAATTTAATAAAATAAATCTTTTGATAACCAAATAAGAGAATACTAAAAATAATTGTTAGTAAAATACTAACAAGTACATATGAGCAGTTAAGTACCTCAAACCTGAAAGGTTTACATACCTCCTGATTAAATTATGTGAACTTAGTAAATCACAGAAATTGATTGACCAACTCAAATCTTATGCTCTAAAGAGTGGTTTTTACAAAGATTATGTTCTCTTAGTTTTATGTTATTTCAAATTTCAGAAATAATTAATTAAATTTTATTTATTTAATTATTTAATGAATTGTTGATGTAATTTATATATTGCGTTTTCTTAAGCAAAATTAATTATTTTTTGGCAATAAACAATGGACATCTTAGCACGATCATCTTTATACAGTGGATTCCGGATAATTGAATCTCTTTGGGACCGTGTGACCTATAAAAATATTAAAAGGCTGGTCCTTTTAAGCGATTTTAACGAAAAATTAGAAGATATACATAAATTATATACTAATTATTTATTATTAAACACAATTTAATGATTTATTCAGGATTTTATTTCTGATACTGTATTAAAGTTACATAAACAAGATTATTCAATTACAAAATTATTACATTTTTTTTTGTATTATTATTATTTTCTTCTTCCTCACAGCTTAAATTTTGGAAAAAACTCCTTCCCGGTTTAAGCAATACATTGGTTTTGGACTTTTTTTATAGTGTATGGGGCTATTGATGTCGAAAAGTGCAGTATACTACATAAAATATAACAGAGCTGCAGTAGCAACGCCGGTAGATACTAACTCGTTAGTTTTTTCAGCAACACAGTTCAAAAATGACTGCTTATATATTACCCATGTATCCAAAATTATAGAGTTCTAGGTTGTGAAGAAGAAAATCTAATTATTTAGTCTTCCATGTTTGGTATTCGATTTACTGGGCCGATAACTTCTTTTACCTTACTCTGACCGTAGGTCTCTTTTCAAGTCCTGGTATTTGGTGATCTTTTCAGTATGTTTCCTCTTTATATTTGGGGACTCAGTGTATGGCAACGTCATTTTTTTTTTCTTTTTCTTCCTGGTGAGGGGAGGAATGCAATTTACGCACTGGGTTGCCAACTCGCTAACATGAATCCGCTAGATGTAGTGAAAGAGCGTAGTATACCTGCGCTCTTCGAACTAAACTTCCACCTCACCAACTCCTCTCCCGAGGCCGGACACAGGTTAAGCATTACACAGCCCCAGAAGGTGCCTTCGAGTACGGGGATCCAGAGTTCCCGTGTTCCATCAATGTCACCCATCCGCGCAACGCGGACGAACGACGGCTCCGCAGGAGGCAGTCCGTCACTCTCCGGTCCGTTTTCTTCACCTCAGACATTGGAGGTCTTCTCTTTCAATCGAACTTCTTATGAGTCTCCCTGTCTTCGTCATCTCATGTATTCCTCCTTCTTAACTTTCAGAATTTCCGATGCCAATTTGGAAACGATCTCTCATTCTTTCAGACACCTAAGCATATAGTCTACTGTGCTCACAGGAGTGAGCTAATCTAGGCCTCGACGTCTTCTTGTTACATCCCATCTGTGCAGACATAAAATGCCTGTTCATGTGTATCAACCAACCCGCAGAACCTGCAGTGATCTGATCCGTTATTACATTATATCTTAATTAGCTTATTTATTTTCTCCTGCCAGATTTTCAGCTACTACCGGGTCTGGGTATGTGTATATAGGCAAATTCAATTGCTGCTACCGGCTTGCCAGGCCTGGACATAGCCTCAGATGTAGTGCAATGTAAGAGTAAATGTACCGCTATTCTGTAGTCTGGAACAGACTCATATTGACCACTCCTGAGACGTGCAGGTAATTGAAACCCACCCACTAAAAACATCGGTATCCACAATATAGAATTCAAATTCATATAAAAGCAACTGCCTTTACAAGGAGGGAACCTTAAATTTCGACTTCAAAAATCAGTTGATTTTTCAATGACACGCTTATTAAAATGAAAATTTTTAAATAAATTTAAATAACTTTTAACTAAACTAATATGGATATAATTTCAATAAAAATAACGTGTAATATATATATATATATATATATATATATTTTTTTTTTTTTTTAATTTTAATTTATACATTTGTGACATTTAAAAATGCCAAGGAGAGTATTACTTTGGCATGTATTTTTATTTCAACGTTATTAAAAGAGAAATATTTAATAAATAATATGAAGAAAGAGAAAAATGTGTAGCATTATAACTATTATACTTCAAAGATTGTAATCTTTGCATAAATAATTCAACAACAACAAAAATTTATATTCTAAAAATTTAATTTTCTGATATACGAGGTATGTAAGTATGTAAGTAGATTTGATATAAAATCATAATATAAATATTAATATATGAGAAAATTAACTATAAATATTACTCTCAGATATTTTTAATTTAATATTTACAGGTTTAGTAAAAAGTATTTTATTTGAGATTATATTACGCTAAATTTCATAAAATATTCATATATATCTATAATTATTATTTATATTTATAAATAATTAACTTTTAATTAAGGAATAATTGTACAAAAATAAATTAAAAAAAAAAAAATAACGGTTAATTAAACATTTTTGAGTAATTGATCTTTACATAATAATATAAAACTATGTAGATTACATCAAAAGTACAGTAATTTTTCATTCTTTTTAAGTTCCTTTGTGATAATACATGATAAAACTTACGTTTTACATTCATGAAAATATTTTTTAAATATTTATTCAGTTATCTTTCATAAGAATTTATTTCAATAAAAATTTAAAATATAAAGGAACTATTATAAAAACATTAAGAAGAATTAATTTTTTTGAAATAATAACATAAAAGAATTTATATTTTATGTTAATTATGTTTCTGTAATTCATTTTAAAGAGTTTTTTTTTACGATAAAATATTCTTTAATGATTTTTAAAATATTATCCTTTAGAATAAAACATTCCTGAATAAATAAAAAGAATATTATTTTTTAATTGGTTATTTATAAAAATATTTAATATCATATGAAATTATTTTATATATATTTTTAAGATAAACATAGTAATAAAATATGTTATTTTTTGTAGTTGTTAAATGGTGTACAGGATTTAATCATTTTCTGCCTTGTAAAAATTGATAGTCATTGTTATTCTCTTCAGGAAAAAGCAGTTATTAAAAAAACTAAAATTGTTTGTTAAACCATTAAAACAACAAAAAAATTTATTAAATTTTATACCTTAACAAAAGAATTCTAT
Organism: Zanna intricata; assembly: GCA_010016005.3. NCBI lineage: Eukaryota > Metazoa > Arthropoda > Insecta > Hemiptera > Fulgoridae > Zanna > Zanna intricata. The sequence continues at coordinate 10,006 of JAAAKQ030460977.1, read as the reverse complement.
TTCAACGTAGCAATTATAAAACACATTAATGACAATATTTTGTTACGGACAGAGCTCAGAAGAATAAATAACACCAGCAAATTTAGGTGAAGTTATTAAACCAAATGGAATGAAAAAGGAAGAAAACATCGTCGTAATCAATGACCTAACGAAGGATCTTAAGGATGGCCAAGATCAGGCAATTACACAATGATATTCTGACCTTTTATACACGAGGAATGCGTAATTCTGAACCAAGGAGAAATAGATAAATTGCAACTTGTTTAAACACGGTTACTAAGGAAAATACTAGAGCCCAGAAAGACTAACGATGGTTGGATATTAATGAGACTGAGGAATTTAACCGGGAATTAGAACCATAGAAGCAATAGGTAGACGAAGACTGGAAATCTACGGACATCAGACAAGAATGGGTTCAAATAGGCTTACGAAGAGAATTTTTAATGTAATGGTGAACGTTAAATAGTTCAATCAAGTTAAAAAGGACCTAGAGATAGCATATATAAACGTGACTTATTAAAAAACAGAAGGTTTCTTAGACAGGGCAAATCTAGTGGTTAACTCGTCATCAAAAATCAGCTGATTTCGAAGTCGAGAGTTCTAACGTTTAAATCCTAGTAAAGGTTGTACTTTTATACAAATTTGAATACTAGATCGTGGATACCTTTGTTTTTTGATGATTGGGTTTCAATTAACTAACCACTCATCCCAGGAATGGTCGACCTGAGAGTAAACACTTCATTTACATTTATACATCTCATTTTCATTCATCCTCTGAAGTAATATATTACCAGTGGTTCTAGAGACTAAACGGAAAAAAGGAAGAAGGATTCTTTTTCTAAAAAAAAATCTTAGAATTCAAAGGGATCCAGAAGGATAAAAAAAGAATGCGCAAATCTAAAAAGGTCGGAAGAAAAGAGAAACTGGCACAGTGAAATAATGAAACTTGAGAGCTAAAAAACTCTCTATTGAGAGTTGACTATTCTATGAGGTTCTACAGTGAACGATGTGGAAAAAAAATTATTTGGGCTTCTGAAATAATAAATTAGTTTTTTCTGTAATTAATAAAATATTACTCCCAACCTTTTAAAAAGGTTTGAAACTACTCTCCTGATTTGTTAACCTAATAAAATAAATCTGATGTTATATCACATGACTTCCTTGCACGCCTACAGAACTACATATATATATTCTTACACAATCAGAGATTAATAATTATTAATAAATCAATGTATTTAAAATAAAAAAAAAAGGAAATGAAGCCGGATTCGAACCGATGTACCCTCCCCTTTTACGATCCAAATATTTCATTAATTAAAATCCAGTTTGGCTATAACTCTGGAACCAATGAAATTAGTACCACTTACGACAGTGATTACTGTTCTGAGGCTGATTACTCCAGTTAAGAAAAAGTCCAGAGTCCAAATTTTTTTTTGATTTTGGGCTTTTGTGGACACTTTTGGTTCATTCGATTACAACAAATAAAAGAGGTGCACAATTAGATGTTACAGTAGTCCTGAATCCGAAATTTCAACATTCTACGGCTAATCGTTTCTGAGGTTTGCGAGATACATACGTACAGACATCACACCGAAACTAGTCAATATGGATTCAGGGATGATCTATATGGATCTTTCCATTGAAATCTGAAAACCGAAATTTTTCTCGATCCCTATACTTCCTAAAGGATATATAAAATACTTAATCATCGTTACTTCTTCACATTTCCTTAAAATTGATACGAATTTATAGGTTTGCTGTAATGTTTTTTTAGTTGTGTTCAATTATTGTTTCTAAATTGAAAGATTCTGTGTGTTTTCGTTCAGGAATATAAAGAAACTATACTCGCTTCTTTTTTTTTTAACTATTGGATCAATTACCTCCCAAACAAAAATATATAATACATTGAGTATATGGAAAATATGTGTTAACCAAGCAAAATCAAACCGTGGGACATTCACGATGAGAAGAGCGGAGAGAGCACATCTTGATTGCGTTGTAATTCCGCAAACTGAGAGTGTGAGGTGAGCTACCTTTTTTTTTTTTTTTTGTTTAACCGATCAGGATAGGAATGCGTTTACGCACGCCCCGTAGGGTGTGTAGGGCTCGAAGCCAGCATAAAGCTCCTGGCCTAGCATAAAGCTAAGTGGGCATTAGGACATGGAGCCTTGGACCATGAACAGTGTTGTTCCCATCCCCTACCGACTAAACTAAACCTCCCTCATCGTTTCCCAGGGGCAACTGGAACCGCCTTTCGACATCTCATCAGTCAGCCCTGGAAATCGTGGTAGCAGATTACACCTAACTTTTTGCCCTCCTGCTTGGGTTCCTGCAGCGGAGTCCCCCTTTGGGGTCCACCTGGGGTCAATGAGGCGTGGCGACTCCCCGCCTGTGAGCTACCTAGGTCTACACTTTGACCGTTGGCTAACGTGGAAAGCCCACATCAGATTTTTTTGTTGTAAAATTTACGTATGATTCCGTTAAATTGAACCTACTGTAATTTAAATACTGGAGGAAAAGAAATTATTTATTGAAAATGTATTATTTATTAACAAAAAAAAAAAAATTATTTTATACATCAATTTATAATATCAGTTTCCAAAAACGAAATTCATAAAATACAAATTCATAGAAAGACAATCTATAAACCACTTCATTAATGTAATTTAGATAATTAAAAAATAATATAACGAAATATTTAAAGGTCAATTTTTCTTCGGGAAAAAAAATCAAAACAAACAATATTACATCCGTTATAAAGAGTTCATAGTCCTAGCTGACGTGATTCACATATTATATTTAGTTGAATCAGTCGTTAGTTGTCTGAGTAAAGCATACTACTCACGGTTTAGAGTATCAGCTGAGTTGTGCACGCTACAACTGACGTCACTTATCGTGATCTGTACACATCTGCTAATTCACGCAACTTCAAAACTGAATTGAACTGACCCACCGAGTTCGCCCAGCGTTCACTAGAGCCAACTGTTTCCGACTACTTTGACTGACGGCCGTCCGTCCACCTGGTATTATACTAAAAAAATTAATCGTAAAGACCCTGCGCTATGCATGGATGTGTCCCTTAATTTAATGTTTATGAATATTAATTTTTTTTTTTTATCTTAATTACCATCAATTTTAATATTCTCCATTTTTTAACAACAAAATTTCGATTTTTTTTTTTTTGAAAAAAGTATCGAAAGATATTTTTGAAAGATTAACTTACATTTATTATTTAAAAAAATAAAAATTGGGGAATATTACGATTACACTGTTGTGTAAGATATTTTAGCTTTATTTATGTAAAAGAAAAAAACCGTTGTTTTGAATTAAATAGAAATAATTTGAATTAAAAAACTATTAATCTAACCTTGTGACGTTTTTTTATAATTATAATTAGTATAAAATATTCTTTTTAACGTTATAACTTCTAAAAAAAAAAAAAAGAAAAAAAAAAGTTTAATGTTGATCAAAGACTATTATTATTATTATATGTTAATGATACATAATTTGTAAGAATTAAAAATTATTTATTGTTGTTTAGTCAAGTATATTTTCTAATTAAAAATAAGAAAAAATCATCTTTTTTTTTTGTTAATGAGTCAATTTCAGTTATAATAAAATTATTAATTTAAAACTCTTTAAAAAGTATTGCACTTCATATGATTTAAATAAAATTTAGTATATTTGTATGGTAGAATAAAATTTCTAGACTTGGTATTTCAGTTTAATTGTACATTTTATTATCTTGATTTATCGGACAATCAAAAACAAGGTTTAATTTTTATTCTTTATTGGGTAGTATTGAATTAATTAAAATATCGGTTTTTTAAAAAAAAATAGTACTATTTCGGTTAAATTTTAATAGTTAAAAATCAAATATATATTTTTTTTTTAAAATTATCATTTAACATTAAAAAACATTTTTTCTTGAGTCCTCATTATATCCGTGTAAATAAATTAAAACCATATTATTAAACTTTAAACAGAAAAATGTTTCGAATTTTCTTCATTTTTTTGTTCTGAAATTTATCAATGTTCCTCGCACTCATCTTCATATTTACTTATTTATGTTTATTATATATCTATATATTTATGTTTATTACATAACTGTCTATATCTATACTGTACACATACATATATATATACTTTTGATGGATGATTTCATTGGAAACCCCTCTATGCATTACATTTTTTTGCTGTAAAGTTTACGTACGGTTCCGTTAAATTGGAACTGATTATAAATTGAATACTAGAAAAAAAAATATATATTTATTACATATATCAGTTTAAAATGTTCGTTTCGATTTTGATAAAATACGAATTCATAGAAATACAATTAACAAACCTTTTCACTGATATAAGTTAGATAATAAAATAATAATATAACGAAATATTTAAAAATCAATTTTTCATCGGAAATAAAAAAGAATATATGAAAATAAATATATTCAAATATAATGTAATATTTTAACTAAATTTTTAATTCATATGATCATTAAATAAAGAAAAGAACTATGAAACAATGTTTAATACAAGATTTGAAGAGTAAAATGGAGATAGAACTACATATAAAACAGCAGAAGCGGGACATCTCTAAGTTATAAATATTTTCAATATATCCGTATACAATTATATTCAAAATCAGATCTGTAAAAAATTGTCTTTTAAATTTTTTTAATATAAAAACTGTTTAAATATTTAAATTAAATAATCTCCATGGAGGAATGATAGCTTTTTGACCTTTTCATCCGGAGGTCTCGGTCAGGCATGGCATTTTTTACATACTTTACAAAATTGCATTTCTATATCCCATGTACAAGCTCCAAGCTTCATTGGCGAGATCAAAGCCCCCCTCTCCCCTCAAAAAATAACATATTGCTATTTTGTTGTGAATTATATTTATATATATACGTATATATAAAAACGACGAAAGTCTTCATGCATCTATGATTAGTTTTACAACTTCTAGAATAACTAGAAAGCTGAGATTATATACAGTCATGCATGGTATCATCAGTAAAAGAACTAAGATAAAGTATCTTAAGTATAATTTAGGGATTGGCAAGTGGGATTAAACACTAACAACATTAATTATTTTATTAGACGGGCTGGTCTAATGGTTAACGTGACATCGCAAATCAGCTGATTTCGAAGTCGAGAGTTCTAAGGTTCAAATACTAGTAAAGGTAAAAATTTTTATACGGATTTGAATACTAGATCGTGGATACCGGTATTCTTTGATGGTTGGATTTCAATTAACCACACTTCTCAGGAGTGGTCGACCAGAGATTGTACAAGACTTCACTTCATTCACATTTATACACATTATCCTCATTCATCCACTGAAGTAATACCTTACGGTGCCGGCCTACGCGACGCGAGTGGTAGCTTCTCGGCCTTTCATCCGGAGGTCCCGGGTTCGAATCCCAGTCAGGCTTGGCATTTTTTTCACATACGCTACAATTAATTCATCTCATCCTCTGAAGATATATCTTAACGGTGGTTAAACAAAAAAAAAACCTTACGGTAGTTCCAGAGGCTAAACAGATAAAGAGAGAGAGAGAGAACATTAATTATTTTAAATTTCCAATTTTTGGAAATTAGTGTATGTGTGTAGTAGGTATGTATATATATATATATATATATATATATATATATATATACAAAATATAAATTTAAAATAAATAATATAAATTTAAATATTTATAAAATATTATTATAAATTATATATATAACTATTTTTTTTAGCCCACTTTTCTAATGAAATTTCGGTATTACTTTCTGTAGCATATTGGGACTGGGCTAAAAATAAACTTTAAGTTTTAAGGTACGAACAGTACGAAAACATTCAATAAAATTCGGCTTTCCTTAAATATGTAGGTCTGTGTATAAAATTTTTTTCGGTCTAAAATATAAAAACCTACTTTAATCAATTTCATTGAAATTTAAACGAGCTATAATAGTGTATCAAAAAAGTTGTTGAAATATGAACATTTGATGAAGATTGGTGTAAATGTTCTTTACTTACGCTTAATTATAGCTCGAATATTTTAGTTCGAAAATTTCTAAAACTATTTGATAAATTTTATTATAATTTAGATACGCTATCATAGTGTATCTGTCGTTCTAAATGTGAAAATTTGATGAAAATTACTTGAGTAGTTTTTAAGTTTCACTTACTTTAAAGTCTTTACCTTTCTTTATTTGTTTAGCCTCCAGAACTACCGTAAGGTATTACTTCAGAAGATGAATGTAGATGATGTGTATGAATGTGAATGTAGTATAGTCTTGTACAATCTCAGGTCGACCACTCCTGAGAAGTGTGGTTAATTGGAACCCAACCACCAAAGAACACCGGTATCCACGAGCTAGTATTCAAATCTGACTTACTTTAAAGTCAACAACAGTAGACATAACCTCATTTTGAGGTTACGTTAACTGTGAAGTGGTGTATTTTCCATACGCGTTTCCACTTATGGTCTACTCGTTATAACAACGTATATAGTGTGTTTTACTCTTGAAAATCAGTGCGTTTCTGATTGAAAAATATTTAGGGTGTCAGAATCGGTCTTATTTTTTATTTATTTATTTTTTATTTTTTTCATTTTTATGTATAATATACACTTACTCTTTTGAGGGTTTTGCGGATCAGTTTATTGTATATGTTTAATACTGAGAATATGTTAGTAAATAAGAAAGATTAAAAAATTAGAATAAATGAAACTACAGAAGAATATGAATGTAGGGTCATTACTACGCATATCATTAATTAGTTTTTTGAAATCTTTATTTAAGAAAATAAGGTTTCCATTATGTTTAATAAAAAAAGTTATATCACTTATTATTAAATTCTAAATACGCCTAATTATTTTTATGTTGGTTTTTTTTATAAATTTAAACTATAATTAAACATTTTTGGTATGTTATTATAATTCATTATAGGTTAATTAAGCAAATTATTAACGGAAATTGAAAAATGTATTTAATACCGTTAACTATATTAGATTTAAGTGGAAAGTAGTTGAGGTATACGAAACTAATAGTTATGTTTTACTAATTCAATCATGATTTGAAAAAGAATTGACATAATTACATAAAATTAGAGATAACAAGGACTTAGAATAGAATAAAAATGAAAAATTATGTAGTAAAACAAAACTTTTATCATACCTTTGTAGTTATATTAATTTATTTAATTTTATGTAAACTATCTTTTTATAGCTTACTATTGAGGATTTTAAAACTATTTGTTGATCTGTGATTAAGTACAGAATGAATCAATAAAAAGTAATGATAGATAAAGTATATGTTTCTTATTAGCTTATTTTAAGTAAGGTATAATGTCACATATACTTTCAAGGAATTTAGAGAACATGTTACCATCAATTCATTATTTAAAAAATATATATATATATATATTTTCCTAAATATATTTTTTTTTTACCTCCGGAACCACCGTTAGGTATTACATCAGTGGATAAAGATGAATGATGTGTAGCGTGTGTAAAGAAGCAATCGCTGACCGGGATTCGAACCCGGTACCTTCGGCTGAAAGGCCGAGACGCTACCATTCGCGCCATGGAGGCCGAATGGCCTCCATATATTTAATTTATTTATTTATTATTTTTAAATAATTAAACATAATTACTATTTAAAACTACTGTTGAATAAATTATATCTTTAATCTTTGGCATAAAAGTGAGTTTTTGTCATATAACAGATATTTAAAATTCTTCATATTATAGTTAATTTTAGTATAATAAATAAAAAAATTAAAAATTAAAAAAATGTATCACGAAGTTCTCTCGAGACTTTGATAACCTATTTTACTCCTGAAAATAATGGAAAAATTCATATAAACATTTGATTTAGATTTCAGCTACCCCGGTTAAAATGAGGTCGTACTGAAATTTTTTAGGATGTTAATTAAGCACAAAAATTAGTGATTTCTTACGGTTTTTGACCTGAAAAACTGAATAAAACAGATCTCAGAACCGTGTCTGCAGTAATTTTTTGAAAAATTTTGGGTGAAAACCAATAATTTGAGATTAAAGACAGGGTTTTTTTATATGTTTAAAATTTAGAAAAATTCGAATTTTATTTATAAAAGTGCATCACACCACATTTGTCAAAAGTACTTATTTAATATAAACAGAAACTAGATCTGAACATAGAATTTAGGAATGTTGTAACATCTAGTTTTTTCACGTCCCCTTTTGATTGCAATCGACCAAAAGTGACCAAAAAAGCCCAAAATCTAAAACCATTTGGATTTTTTAGTTTTTCTTAACTGAAGTAATAAGCCCTCATTGAGAGCTTTCAAATGATATATTATAAGTGGTACTTATTCATTGGTTTCAGAGTTATAGCCAAAATAAAATTTTAATTAATGAAATATTTCTATCTTAGAAGGGAAAACACATCAGTTCGAATCGGACTTCATCTTCTTTTTTTTTTTTATTTCTTTTTTTAAAATTTAAATACACTGATTTCGTAATAATACTAACCCGTGATTGCAAAAAAAAAAAACAAAATGACAATAAATATAACTCAAAAATTACAATAAAAAAAATCAGAAATTATTAGTGAAATAAAATTTTATGGAGTTTTATAAATGTGTATATGTAATTTAATAATCATTATTATATATATGAATATGTAATAGAATTGTTCATACATCTAATTATTTAATATTAATTGAAAATTATAATTTAAAATCGCATTATTTTTGTTGTACAAGGAAGTCATATAGAGAATCCAAATCAGATTTTTTCTGAAAATATTTGCTTGAAACGTAGCAAGGATATAAACATCTAATGATAACTTAAAAGTCATTGGCAGTCGTTTGGGTTTTAATTGAATAATTAAATACAATATATCTAAACATAAAATTAGAACTATTTACAACGTATAATATGCGTATTTCTCAATTAAAAAGGCGCTGTATCAAGAACAAGAACATAAATTTTAAAGTAAATTAAACACTACCAATCCGATATACTCGCGCGTTCAAACTCGTATAGGGTGAAAGTTCATGACAAAAAAAATCTATAACATAATATAATACAATAACTACAATTTAAATATATTTTGTTAATAAAAATATTTTTTTCTTTTAAAAGAATAAGAGCAACAGTAAAGAGAAATTTAAACGATAAATTTTCAGTTGATAAAACTTTTAAACAAGTACATGTAAAATAACCTAACATTTTTTTGATAATAAATCATCTATTAAAATATGAAGGTCTCTTTTAATTCATAGAATCTGAATATATTAAAATAATAATAAACTGATTGAAAAAATCAGTTTCAATAAAGAAATGAGAAGTTAAATATGTAAGATACTATTTCTTTTAAAACCAGCGGTACATAAATCAGGTATTATAAAACTAGCACTATACCATAATTTTTCTTTTTTTTAAAAATGAGACTTATTAAAATTGCGCAATTAGAAAATTACTTAGACATACTAAAAATAAACATTACATTAAACTGTAATAAATACATTACGGTTAAATAAATACATACATTAAATAGTACATTAAAACGTAAAGTTAAATGCTATAATTTAAAAATTCCTTAATAACAAAAATTGATTTCATTTATAATTATGGATGTATTTAAATTTTCTTTAAAATATATTTTTATTTATAGTTACATCAACGAAGTCATTACCGACTAATTAGTGAAATGTTCCGATGTGAAACAGTACCGGTAAATGTATAGTCTTGCATAAACTCAAATCAACCATTACTAAGTCGTGTGTTTAAATGAAACCAAACTAGAAAATAACTGAAACCAAAATAAAAAAAAATAAATAAATAAAAATAAAAAAAATAAAAAAATAATAATAAAAAAATAAAAAAATAAAATAAAAAAAAAAAAATAAATAAATTAAAAAAAATATATATATATATATATAAATAAGGGAAAGTTTAATAAACGAGACGAAACGTGGCGACGACCAGGGCACGGGAGGCAGCCTGATTGTAGAGGATGCTTTGGT
>JAAAKQ030460866.1:0-24240 GCA_010016005.3 Zanna intricata | reverse complement strand
TCGGAGATCACCTTAAGCGTCTCCCTATCATCCGCCACCACCACCAAACCCTTGCGGGTCTCTTTAATGTTGCGAATTTTTTCCTTCAGGGCAACCTGTAAGTCTTTCTTCATTTGACTATGGTCACAGTCGAGTCCTCAGCACGATTAACGAAGATCACTTCCGGTTTACGGGCCGCACTGGCTTCTCTTACACGTTTCACAACATCAGCGTACCTCTTTTGAGGACGCTGTGGTGGAGTAGACCGCTCAACTGCCTTCACAGCAGGCTGTACAATCGGTCTCTCAATAACCGTAACCTCCTGCGGCTTGGAGGCCAAACTCTCATACTCCTTTGCAATGGCCTCAAAAGCCTCCTGCAGGAATCTGAGCCGGGGCAACACCCTACCCCGCGTGTTACTGCTTACATTACGCGGGTTACCCACGTAATCCAACAAGTTTTCGAATGCAGCTTTGACCTCTAAGGCCAATGGAACTGAGCAACCAGGCTCAGTTCCAAATCACCCCAGTGATCAAATCACTCGACCCCAGTTCAAAATAACACCAAAGAGACTTCAGTAACGCAACACTGTCCGCCAAGAGAGACCAGAGTGTTACTTCATTGTAACACCAGCCACCACCTAGAGAAGACCTCGGAGAAGAAGAAGATGGAAGAAGACCGAGGGAGTGCCCTAGCCGACTCAACGCTGGACCACGCCGCCGGAGCAGCAGGCCTGGCCTGCCCGCCGAGGGAGTCGCTGGATGCGGACGCTACATTACCGCTCCAGCTCGTCGGGCTTCCATCGCTCTGGCCAGCGGACGCAGCTTCGAGAGCCGGCCCAGCGTGGGATCACTCGGGGAAAACCGCCTCGGCCACGCTGGAGATCGATGACCGACGCTGACCCGACACTGCGGGGCTTTGGGGGTCTCCACTACCACGCTGTAGTGGGAACCCAACCACCGCTGAGGGAAGGCCCGGTCGGACTTCGACGGCCAAGCCGCAACTCCCCGACTGCAACCGAGTCGACTTCGCCGGAGACCATCTCCCGGCTCCAACAGCTCTTCTCAGAGCTAACCAAAAAAAGATTAGCAATAACAACTGTCCTTCTCATGGCTATTTTAATGAGATTATGAACAACGAGCCACCGAAATCATTGGGACACAAAAAACGGCCCTTTTCAGGGCCACCAAAATATGTTGAGGTTCCATTGTTGTCGAAGCCATTCGGCGACAGTATTTAAATTTGTTGAAACGATTTTTTTTCTGTGTTAATTATGTATTATTAAAATTCTCTTTATTTTTAATCTTGAGTATTCATAAGATCATTCATTGATGTCCAGTTGTTTGAATAGTAATATCGCCGTGACACGGGGGTTATGGTGATATGAATGCAGGGTCACCAAACTAGCCTACAACGTTACATGTAAACAATAATGAAATTATTTTAAAATAGAAAAGATCATTTATTATAAACATTTTATTTACTTTTATAAGTAAGTAAGTAAAGAAAACAAATTAATGAGATGATTGAATCTGTTTTTCATCTAAAAGTTTCTCAATATATGGATCTACATTAGAAACGAAGAAAAGCAAATTGTTTTCAAGCGGTAAAGATGATTCCTATTTATTTAATTTTTAAAGCAACCACTAGTGATATTTGTGGAATCAAGATGCACATTAATCTATGCACTTTTATTTGAAAGGTAAATAAATATATATTTTTTTAAACTAGCTTCTTAGATTAAGGTATTTGATATTTACTATATTTTGGTTTAAGAGACTATTACTTTCTTTTCAGTCACTCACTTAATGGATTTTTTATCTTATTTATTTGTTTCTGATTTTATTCACTTAATGAATGATTTTATGTTAAATATTTCTATGGTGATTAGTATGAATCTATGATTTGTATCATAGATTTCTGAGTATACCTGAAATAATTTGAATTTCTTTTTTATAATTAAATTTTTTTATTTATTTTAATTTCATGGTGTTTTTATTGCATCTTAGTAAATTTATGTTTAAGTCCTTCAAATGTGAAAATACATCAGCTAAGTAAGCCAACAGCAACATTTACTCATTATTCTGTAAAACATTGAAATGGTATTCGTGTATCTTAGAAAAATATTATTAATTCACCTCGCAATTACAATAACCAGGTTAACACTTTGCCCGTAATAAACACTTGACTTCTGTATGAAAAAGAAGAGACTTTTTCTTTGACTTTTGAAAGTTAATCTAAGGAGATGTTAAAAGTGATCACCATTAGAAATTACACAAATCTTTACTCTTCTTCTGAAATAATCTTATCTGTCCAAAAATTTGTGGAGTATTCTTTATTTTATTAAATTCATTCTAGATTCTCAGAATACTAAGAACTAGAATAAATAATGTTTTTTTAAATGATCCCAAAGTTAAAAGTGAAGAGAGTTCAAGTCAGGTGATCTGACATGTCATGATACTAGTTTACTGTGACCTATCCATTTTCCAGAAAGCGTTTCATGCAGGTGATCTGTTAACAGTTGGCTTAAGCACCATCATGGTGAATCTATATATTTCCTTTTACTTCCAGATGGTCAAAGATTTTTCTATCAATTAATTGAGGTAATTTTTTCCAATTTAGATGGTTTTATGAACCACAGGACTCAATAGATAATTGTTTAACCTTTTTTCAAAACTAATGTGTCATTTTGTTTGCAATAAAGTGTTTCAGATTTCTGGAAAAATGTATTATGATAAAAATAAGGATTACAGAGATATAAGGATTAAAAAATTGACATGATCACTATTTTGAAATATGGGGGCATGTTTATATTGTAATTCTTAACTTATTAGATAATAATGATATAAATGTGTGTATCAAATATTATTATGACTCCTCAATTTGATCTTGAGATGTACATTTTTCATTAATAAAGACAAAATGGTGGACAGAAGCAAAATGAAGAAGAAATCAGATTTTTTCTAGGACTTTTTTTGTACACATTTTTGTGCAGAATCTGAAAATGTGTAGCAGCTATTAGATATATAGTTAAATATTAATTTTTATTTCATTTATATATTTTTTGTTTTTAATAATAATAATAAGTAATTTTGCTGTTGCTAAGTTAGTTAATTATATGGAATTAGTTTTTTTAATTTATTGAGAAGCTGTTGGTTTTTATAATTATTTGGTATCATTTGTAAAATTTATGGAATTTAATATTGAACAGTAGGTTTTTTGTGAAATTAATGTAGTTAATTTAACAATAATGTAATTACATTTAAATAATATAGCTTATATATAACTTAAACAAGAGTGATTAATAGCTGTGAAATAAATTTATAATAATTAAAAAAACTGTTCAATACTAGAGAAGTTGCTATTTCTTACTTATGGATACTCATTATATACAGTTTTAACTTTTCTTAGATCACTTTCAAATTTTAAGCTATACTTCATGATTGTAGAAATCTGCAATTAACACAAATGTAAGCTGTAGAAAATTGCAATAACAAGTTTACAAATCTAAAAGTTGCAATCTACTTTTATTTTTCAGTACTCATTGTGTTTTTGAACGTACTTTTTATCTATAATTTTGTATAAATTAAAAAAAAAGAAGATTTTTCGGAGCAGAAAAAATTTAAAATAAAAGTTTAAATAAAAATAGACAAATTATATATAATGGCTACTCTAAATTTGATTTCCAACTGAATTGATAATAAACCAGTTATATTAACGTATATGCATTGTACCTACCAAGGATTTCTAATTTTATTATTCATGCAGCCATTCTTTATTTCACTATTAAGTGCTGTTAAAAAAAAATCTATAAAAAGATGTAATTGTTACTTACTCCAGCTGTGAGATGCATAGTTTAATTCAATTTTTATAAATAAAAGTCACACTGTTGCTGATATCCATCAACATTTGAGATTAATGTTATGAGTGATAGCACTATAAAGAAATTGATACTAGAAATTCAAAGGGTTATGCATAAATTGACATAACCATAACATAAGCCCTGAAACCGTTGGTTTATGACAGTAAGATCAGAAGATTACTGTAAGATGTTCAATTTAGTTGAGGGTGATTTTCAACACAACCAAAACTACAGTCAGAATTTGTAATAAATTAGTCATCTCTTTGATGGTGGGGTGGCTGATTGCTCAATGTTTGGAAATCAATTTTGTTTTGTAATGTATTTATTTAGTTATAATTAATTACTAAAGAGTAGAATTTTTCCTCTTCGAATTCTTATTTACAAATTTATAATTACACAGAATTTTTAATGTAATATGTTAAAAAAATTATTATGTTAATTTGAAATATCTCTCTCTAGCTTTAAATAAATTATTATCATAATTAAAAATTGTTGATTGTAAGTAAAATCCCAGTGAATTTGGACACCTAAGGTTCCATTAACACTAATATTAAGGTGGAAGAGTGAGTCAAGAAAGTTGCTGTTATTTTTCTTTCAGCATTTTTAATATATCTGTTGTGTTTTGTCTTCTGGCAGGTTCTTATTTCACAATACTTCATATTTCATGATTCTGTTCCAGTCTCTTGGTGTTATATCATCCTACAATCTTAATCCAATCTTTTTCACTTAGAGTAAAAGGAAAACTTATGAATTATATGACTTAAAATTATTCCCTCAACAGGAAGGTATAATCTAAATGATATTTAAAAAAAATATAGAACTAGATAATTCATAAGGAAGTACTGAAAAAGTTTGCTCCTATTTCAGAATTAGAACTGGAGTAAATACCATTCAGTGAATGGATATATGGGTGACATTTGTTTATAACTTTTCCCATCTATTTTATCATCTCCCCAACACGGATCAACTGTTCAGATACAATTTGGTCTAGACAAATTTAATCAAATAACTGAACTTAGATTCACAATTTTGGTGAAGATCTATGAAAAAGCCTGATAATTTTATGTATTTAGAAGCTACCAAAGTTGATAGATGATTTACTCACCTAAACATGGAACACTTTTAGGGTGTAATGGATTCTGTTATTCAATACAACTTATTGATTTTTAATGTTCTTAATTTTACACTACAGTATATTAACAAGACGATAATAATTAATACATTTTTTTTTTCAGGTTAATTCCTTAATGAAGAATACTGAGGAAGTTTTGACCCTTTTCCTTGGAATGTCATGTCTTTTTTGTAATATTATAAGCGATGATGATTTTTAGTGTTTTGTAATTCATCCTTTACAACATAACAAAGAAATATTTAATACAGTTAAATTCGTTGTTGAATGTTTTATGGATTGCACTGGTGTTTTTATATTTCTATCATGACTGTAATATTGAATTATTTTGGGGTCTTATATCAATATTTATTTGACAATGAACATCATTTTATACATTTTTGTAAACTAATACTAGTTACCTATGAAATACCAAAACCATTTGCCTTGATTACTGGATTAATACTGATGAGATTTATTTTACACCTCAAACGGTTATCTTTATTTTCAATATTTATATTTACTGATATTTCAAAAAACATGTTTCGTTATGTTTCAGTCATTTACATGTTTTGGTTTATTTTAATTTACATGTTTTCTTTTATTACTGTTATATTACAGAATCTAGCCATTAATAATTATTTATTAGTTACTCACTTTTCAGATAATCAAATTATAAATAATTTAATGTTTTCAGATAAAATTTCTTCATTTTCAATTTCTATAATCTGTATTATTCTAATTACTATTTACAAAATGGTTTTTATTAATTTCTATAATTATGCTATACACCAAGCTAGGTTGTGCAATATATATCAAATCACTAAACATGCATTTTGTCTAATAGCAAATTCATTAAAACATAAGTTCAAAATTGGTAGCTATCATGGTGAAACAAATAATTCGAAGAAAATGAAAAATTCAGAGACAACTAAAATTGATGTAGAGAGGTTTAAAAACATGCAGTTGGTTACTTATAAATTATTAGTTAAAAATAAAACAAATAGAGAATTAAGAAATAAAGAAATGATAAAAATTACATTGAATAATCTTCAAGAAATGGAATTTAAGTAACTGTTAATTTGTCATGAATTACACTTTCTGCATTGTTTAATTATGCTCACAGTATATTCTGAAAATAGTAAACAATATATATACATGTATTTTGTTAATGTATGCTCAATAAATTAAAAATGTAAGAATGTAGATTTATATTTTTAATAAAAAGATATTTTACTATTTTTTTTTATACTTTTATTTATAGTCACATCAACAATTAAAGAATTTAGTGACTCATTAGTGTCATTTAATCGTACTGGTAAAGTTGTAGTCTTGAACAAACTCAGGTCGATTACGTCTGAGATGTGTGGTTAATTGAAACCCAATCATCAAAGAACACTTGTATCTACGATCTAATATTCAAATCTAAAAAAAAGCAAGTACCTTTATCAGGATTTGAATCAGAGAACTTATAATTTGAAATCAATTTTCAAAACGATAATGAGTTTTCAAAATCAATTTTGAAACAATTTACGATGACAAATTTACCACTAGATCAACCCGGTGGAATATATATATTTATTGACTTCAGATTTGCTTTTAAATATTTTTTTTGTATGAAACCAGAAAAATATTTATAACCTTACACCTTAAATAATATTTAATATAATAACCTTAATTTATATTACATTTTTACGTCTAATTTTTTTTTTGTCTTCAGTCATTTGATTTCAGTATACCTCCTACTCCCTATATCCCTAACAATATGTTTTATATATTATAAATGTTGCCTGCCTGCACAATTTTTCCCATCTCCCTGTTTCTCCAATATCAAAGCGACTATTCCAGAATGCCTTAATATATGGCCTATGAGTCTGTCCTTTTGACTCTATTTTTCCAAATGGGTTATTTTCCATCTATTTACCACAATACCTCTTCGTTTGTCACTTTATCCACCCATCTGATTTAATGTTCTCCTGTAGCACTACATTTCAAAAGTTTCTAATTTTTTTTCTCAGGTACTTCGATCGTCAAGTTTCACTTCCATATAAAGCTACGCTCTAAACATATACTTTCAGAAATGTTTTCCCAATGTTTAAATTAATTTTTGATGTAAGGAAATTCCATTATATATCTGCTTATTGTATGCTAAACCTGTGAAACTTTTTTCACATGAAACCATTGTCGTATTGAGTAAATTTGAAGTTTTTCTTAACTTTTAGGTGGAATTTTCTTTATCCCTTACTTAGCACCGGTGAAATCTACCTCAGCCTTCCAACACGGCGAAAGGGATATTTTTTCTATTGTTTTTCAGTAAGAACAACAATAAATTAGGAACTGTTTTGTAATTTCATTTTCCTTAATTTTTGTATAACTTCTTTTTTTTTTAATATGCAAAGCTTGATGAATTATTTCCTTTAAGGAATTAGGGTGTAACATCCAATTAACCAATGATGTAAGATGAATTTCATTTTGTATGAAAAATACCAAGCTGGGATTTGAAACCAGGTGAAAAGAAGACCTTCCAGATGAAAAGAAGAGATACTATCACTAAATTTCTTGGATCCATATTGGGTTGATTTTTTACAATATCAGCATTTGAGTTGATAGCTAAAGTTTAAAGAATTAATATGAAAATATTAATATGTTGGTGTAATTCTACTTGCTAATCACTGAATGGATATTGTTTAATTCATTTTATTTTTTGAACTGAATCAGGAAAGTTATTATGAATTAAAAAGAAATTATGATGGTTTAAGGATTATGAGAGGATCTCTGTTCTTTTATTTCATCAGTATTTTTTATTTTTATTCAACCTTTACACGACACTTTTTCAATCATTTAGCAAATTTTGTATATTTACTTTTATGGAGTGGTAGTATCTTCATCTTTTTTCCTGAAGGATCTTGGTTTGAACCACACCAAGTTTAGCATATATTTGTTTATCAACTCACAATAATAATAACAGTTTGATACTCAAGAATAATCACTATGATGGATAATTTTGCAACATGTGAAAAATGACATGCTTGACCAGTGCTGAACCCAGAACCAGATGATATGTTAACAAAATGATGATGTGTTAACAAAATTTGTTTTAAAATTTCTTTTTGAAAAACAAGTAACTTTAATTAGGTACCAACCTCTAACTGCAAGGAGCTATACATAATTTCACATTAAAAAAAGAAAATTAAATATTTTAATCTGGTTTAATAGGTTTTGCACAAGAATATTAATCTTGACTATAACATCTGACTATCTAATATTAAATCACAGTATCCTTTCTTTATAAAATTAATTGTTTGTCTTTAAATTTATATCTCTTAGTTTATTTCACTAAGAAAAATATTTAAACTGAAGTATTTGTATTATAACAACAAGAGATATCATGTTACAATAAGAAATGTAATGTTGTTACAAGAATCCATTTCTTGTACAAAGTTGTCTGAATACTTTTCTAAAAAATTTAAGATTACCATCTGATAAAGAAATACAAAAGTATCTCACGTTATAATAATACTGCAAAATAATTATTACCAATATATTATATATATAATATATTAATAGAATATACATCTAATATAAATAAACAAATATTTATTTATTCATGTTTGTAAAAATTCTCTTTGTAAAAAGTCCAAATTTCTAAATTTGGCAATTTACATAAAACAAATTTTCCATTATCACACTAATCAGTTGGTCTTTGTGCTGCTTTAGACAGAAATAAATAAATAATTGCCCTTTACATGTCATAATTGAATATCCTGTTGATTGATGGTTATAGAAATACATTTAAATTACCCCACCTATCCTGTACTTCACCCTCCCCATTTGTTTTATATTAAAGTTTGTAACTAAAGTGTGCTTGCTCTATACTATACTGTTTTTAAAATGTTTGTTGATAATAAAATTGTAATTTAAAATTTATAAATAAAATTGTAATTTTTTTCCTTATATAGTTTTTTATGGTAATCAAAGATGAGACAAGTTAAAGATTTGATAGTATGTGATCAATATGTTTATTCTGAAGAAAAAAAGAAATAATATTTTACAAAATTAACATATGATACTTACCAATACTTACAAAAAATAAAAGATTTTTGTTATATACATAAAAACTAGTTACTTATTTTGATTTGAAATCATTTTGAAGTAAATTATTTGAATAAAGTTCTACTCTTTGAGGTCCATTTTGATTTGGTGAAAGAAATGTATCAAATATATTTGTTTGTTCATTGCTATATTCATCTTGTCTCTGTGTTCTGAACTGTGGTCGTGGTGTTTGCCTACCAAATGCATTCTGTGATTGGCTATTGAACTGTCTTTGTGGTGGTAATGATGAACCAAACTGAGGTTGACGATCTGTTGGGTATGAACTGTGAACAAATTGTAATAAAAATAAAATATAGTATATTCTAATGAATATTATTTTTACTTACAACTATTGTTAAAGCCTGGATTCTAATTCTTTATTCTAATTATATTTTCAGTCACTTTTAATGGATTGATTACTTAAATATATTTAAGAAAAAATTATTTTTTAGTTTTAAGTTTACATATTATTTTCTAAAGATTAACTGTATGTGGTTTTTTTTTTTAGTTAATTGTACTTTTTTGTTAATTTCAGCACGTTACTTAACTTTTGAGATTAAAAAAAAATACTGAAATTACATTTTAATATAAAGTCTCATTGATCAGTAAATAAAGTTGTTACACAATGTTCTTTAAAATAAAATTTTATATTCAGGATTGGAATAAGTTATTCTTCTTTGTTAAATTTCTATGTGTCTTATGCTAGACTAAAGACAAATGTATTATTATTTTGTGCTACATTTGTTCAGTTATTACTATAATTTAATTTTCTTAAAACTCTCAGGTATAATGTGCAATCACTCACGCCATTAGACATCACATCATTTATGCACATTAGGTAATGTAGATATTCTATGTACTAAATATACAAATTTTAGAGTGCAATTGGAGAAAATATAATTAAATAAGACATTGATCCTCAACACTAATGATCTATTAAAATAAATAAAGGAATGAAGATATGTAGCCTCTACAAATTATGTACTGATTGATCCATTTACATACAGATTGCGGCTCAAATTTCATTGATGAGTGCCACAAGATTATGTAGGTACATAACCCACCAAAATGCAGAATACTACAGTATAGTTGTGTATTGTATTTGAGGTAGTTAAGTGCATTAAGAAAAAGAAAGTTATTATTTTTTTTTGCCTCCAAAATTGCTCAACATTTACAAGTTCAAAACAGTGTGAGTTGAATGAAAAACTATTACAGGTGATAGTATTAATCAATGTATTGTCTCGTTTTGTATTTCTTTGTGCTTTGTTGGGGGTATTGGGTATTGTTATACATAAATTGTAAAAGACAATGAGGCCAGCCAAAATGCTCAACTTAAACCTATGTTGAGCATGGCTTTATGGCCTAGCTTGGAGAGGTTCTCCAATTGTTCTGTATTTCCTACTTGGATATGCAATTACATTTCGAGCAGTCTTAGTAATCTAACTGTTACTTTCAAGGAAGACACAGAATGGACAAAGAATAAATTTAGTTTTATTCTTTGTACTGTTTCAAAAGTTGTAATTGTTTCCAGTTGTCTTAATATTTAAGAAATTGCTTTATTCAAACAGTTAGCAGAAAAGAAAAGTAAATAAATAAATACCCAAGTATGTTTAAAGCTTCTTCAATATGTTTTAAAATCTAGGAAGACATCCTCTATTACAAAATCCAGTTTACAGTTTTCTGATGTGTTATTCATTTGAAAAACCTTAGTTTTTTGTTTTGTGCACTGATTGTGTCTTAACTTTTTCTGATATACAAGAATGATCTCATTTAAACTTTTGAGATTTCTTCTAAATAGAATTATAAAACAATTATCTGACTCGCCAAACAATGCTTACTGTTTATTCAACCAGACATGAGATTAATTGATTGACTTCTTAGTGTGGACAAATAAATATTTGTTATTTGGATCACAAGTGGTATAAGTGATTTGTAAAAATTTTGCTAATTAAATTTATCTTATATTTATTGATATTGTATAAAAAATTGTCCTAGTACTTACCATCCTGTTACATTTTCAATGCCATCACAGCTGTTGATAAGTTCATTAAATGCTTGTCCTTCACCACAGCTAAATAATCTTGGACGACCATTAATACATACAAAATATTTCTGACAATTTGATGGACTGCGAAAAAACTGATAACCTTCTGATCCAAAAATAGTGTTCTGTGAACCAGCATTAGGGCATGTGAAACCAAGGAATGCTGAAACATTTCATTTAAGAAATTAATTTTTTATTTTAAGCACTTTTTTTATTTCTCAAAATTAATTTAATTAATCTTATTATTCCAAGTTTTGTGATTTTATAGAAAAATATAATAAATATACATAATAAAAATTTTTAATACAAGAACTGTATTTGTTTTTTTTTAGATAAAACAATTTTTTTCCAACCTTCAGCATTGCATGTCTCAACAAGATCTGGCCAATCACATCTCAGTGTATATTCATTAAAAGCTAAACCTTCTGGACAATCAAAAATATATCCACGACCATTAGCACAATTACGGAACTGTCCACAATGTTGAGCATCTCCTTCACGATAATACCCAAATTGATGAGGACATTCATCTGTTGGTTGAGCAGGTTCTGAAAAAAAAAAACAAAAACAAAAAAACAGTTTTTTATGAAAGATATGCTTGTAATTATTTTTATACTGAATTACTTGGAAACCAACCTGCAAAAGTTACTGTTTTTGCATGAAAGGATGATCACTATTTAAAAAAAAAATATTGAAGCTTAATTTCCCAAAAATCTTTCCTATCATTTAATGAAAATCTAATATGGCTTTTATTATTTTTAAACAATTTTGAGAAAGGAAATTCTCAAATTCATCAGTATATATATTAAAAAAAAAACTTATTAATACTATTCACGTTGTGAAGAGTATTAATAGCACTTAATGATTACTTTTTATTTTATATAAGCAGTTTCTCTAATGGTCTAGTTAAAAGTTTATACCACAAAACCTAAATATAACATTTTGTTAAAAGAAAAATTGTGCTTTATTTTTTTAAGTACTAGACGGATTATAGTCCAGTAATCAGAGATATTAATTAGGGTAACAATTATTGAATAATAATCATCTGGATATCGCCAATGTAAATAAAATAAATGTTATTCTGATATTAAAAATATTTTTTACACCAAAATTTTTGAAAATTAATTTTAGGTAAATCGGAAACCTAATCATATCAAAATAATAGTGCATATTCCAGTATTCCAGAAAGTACTTGCTCACTCTCTCAGTAACAGTATTTTTTAGACTGTTTCTCTTCATAGGTTCATGATCCTTTCATTTCTTACAAAGAGAAT
Source organism: Zanna intricata (assembly GCA_010016005.3). Taxonomy (NCBI): domain Eukaryota; kingdom Metazoa; phylum Arthropoda; class Insecta; order Hemiptera; family Fulgoridae; genus Zanna; species Zanna intricata. Next base: position 11,881 of record JAAAKQ030460866.1, on the reverse strand, counting down.
GCTTTTACATAGGTACATTTTATATATTTTTTTAAATAAAAATAAATCTACAAATGTAAATTTAAAAAAAAATACAACGAAAAATTCATTCAAAAATTTAAAAAGGTTACGTTATAATTTTTATTCAAATTTAGAAATTATTTAAGGACTAGTAATTTGTTAATAGCACTTAACAACTAATTATTTTCTGTAATTTACCAACAAATTAAAAATTTAAAGAATTTAAGAATTGTTATTTTTAATTTTTTAGTAATGTTAGTTTAAATTAGTTTTTTTTAAAATCTATTTTATCTAGTTTATAAAATTATTCAAATAAAATGAAAAAATTGTTTTAAAATTATTTTTCTTAAAGATTCTGCACTTAAAAATTTTATTTTTCAAAGATGTCATACACAGCCTGATTAAAACGTTTTTAGAAGGAATTGGGAGGTCTGGTTTTACCTGTTTAACTTTTGTTAGGCTTATTATGGAGTCAATGGATACTGAGAAAGAATCTCCAAGTGGTTCTGTGGTTCTGCAGGCAGATTCATTGACACATAACAAAAAGGCTTCAGTGGTTCTATCAGTGAGGTACTATATCCTCAACATAAAGAGTTTGGTAAGAGAAAGAAAAAACTATTCATCAGATTAGTTTATAATGCCTGTATGTCAGGACAGGAAGCGGTTAATGAGTTTCTAGCTGATGAAACTGGTGAAAGTCTGTTGGGGGCTAAGTTTAACCGATAGAAAGGATATTGAAGAAGTCGCCATCCTAATTCATCATTTCTCTCCGAATTAATCAGTTAATGTACAATTAGTCATTTACGACAAAGTAGCAGTCTTGTAGTTGGTAGGCCTGGATATTTTCTTCAAATTCCAGTTTGAAGCTTCAGAGCTTTGTAGTATGACACAGTATTCATATTCACTTTACTTCTGGAAAAGAGTGTGTATCTCTTGAGGAATCCCAAACACTCTAAGGATAGCCTAATCAGTTGAAAATGTAATCATGAATTTTTTACTAAAAAGTGTTCAAATTGTTGAATTCCACTTTCATTCTTATTAATATGAAAGGATCACTTTCAAGTAACAATCCTATTAGCTTGCCTTCTCCTTCATTGATTTGGTTTGGGGAGAATGATGTTGCAAACATATAGATTTATTCAATTAATTTTGTTTTCTCAATCAGTAGTCTAGGCACCACTGTAAGAACATTTTTCAGAAGTTCAAAATAAGCATGCATTATGCTCGTGGTAACCATGAAAACATCTTATTGAAGTTGCTATGCTATCACACTACTCACTAGTCAGTTCAGAAAATCTTCTCTACCTGATGCATTGTTGGTTTTTTTAGCGATCTGAACAGGACAGCCAAGTGGTTCTTCATCAACAACTTTGGCTGCAATTTAAAGAATTTTTTTTTTGTTTAACCTCCAGAACCACAATTAAGTATATCTTCAGAGAAATGAGATGAATGAAATATATAGCGTGTGTGAAAAATGCCATGCCTGACTGGGATTTGAACCGAGGACCTCCAAATGAAAGAATTTATCTGAATTCTGCACCAGTTTATGTAACAAACACTTTTTACTTTTATCAGGAAGAATTCTCTAAGAACATCCTTTGCAGGAAGCCCACAAATAAAGCACACTATCTTGCTCTTCTAATATATACAGATTGAGCATTGGCATTTTTAAAATGAGTTATGCAGACATATGTCAGTTAATAAGTGATTACATACTGAATATATCCAGCTTACTCTAGCACTGGATAATGATATCTTTAGAAACCAGTTACTGTTAGTAATTGTTTCTAAAGACCCCCTTTAATAATACGAAAATATAACTGTTATAATTTAAAAAAAAATTAACATTAGACTTAATATAAAATTTACATCGACTTATTTCAATAAAAATATTAGAAAGAATCTTTTCAAATTTCATTCAATTAAATTTATATCTGATGATAAAATATAAAAAGATCTCATTAAAACCATAAAAATAAAGCAAAAGATAATTGAAAAGAATTAGTTTTTAATAAATCTATTGAGATCAGGATTTGAATCTATTTTTAATATTTAAGCAAGACAGAACTACTGCACAAATTCCAGAAATCATTCATTTATCAACAACTCATTTGAACATTGCAAAAATGTGACCTAATTGTACCCACATCTCAATTATTGTCACTGTGTAAACTACAGCAATTACTAAAATTGAATAAAGCAGTGTATATTTAAATGGTGACTTTTTTTTTAAGGGCAAAAAACACTTTTGTATTATCATTGCTCAGAAGTGAATGAATGCTCCTACTTCAGAAATAAAAAATATTGACTTTTTGAAAAAAAAAAAAAAATTGTACCATTAGTTTAAAAATTGTATAAATTTTTTTTTTAACCTCCAGGACTATCATTAGATATTTCTTCAGAGGATGGAGATGAATGATTTATAGCATGTGTGAAAATATCTTACCTGACTGGGATTTGAATCCAGAATCTCCGGATGAAAGGCCAGGACGCTACCACTTGCATCAAGGCCAGCAAAATTTTTCTTTTGCAATAAATAAATCCTTTCTTAAATAAAATTATTTTATATGTTTATTTTAAATTAAAGTTTTAATTAACTTTAAATGGCAAATTATGAAAAAAGGGTATTTTGAAAATCAGGTAAGTGTACATTCATACTTACGAAGTGCTGAACGTCCTTCACAATCAACTTCAGGTGGATACTGACATGGATAAGTAAAGAATGCTGCTTTTGTATTGAATAACAAACCATCTGGACATAATTTTTGCTCACCAACACCATCTACACATTCAATATAAGCATCACATTGTGATGGGACTGCAAATCTACCATTTCTTTCTGGACAGCCAACAGATGAAGGTAAAGGAGGTGCTCCAAATTGACCCCATACTAAAAAATACAAAATAAATTTAATTTTTCATTTTTTTTTCTTATTTATATATATTTTGGTATATCATATATATATCTTCATATTTATTATGAGAAAATTCAAACTGGCTTATTTAAATTCTATTGGGATTTGTAATAAAGTTTTTTCTTAGTCAACTACGGCAGAAGGAGGGTATGTGTTTCAATAGTATATTTGTTTATTCTCTGTTACTCCTCACCAAAATGACTACTGATTTTTACAAAATAGGAACAAACGACTATTTCAATCATGCAAGCAATACTGGATAAATGCTGAAAGAAAACAGTCTTAGTGCATCTCAACGTATGGTGCTACTGATCGGCTGCAGCAGATTATTTGGATTTATTTATAAACTTCAATTGCAATTTCTAATAATTTGTAGACAATTATTTAAAATATAATTAATCAGAAATACATTTTGTAAATCTTTTGGCATTAACAATAACACTAACAAAACTCCAACATGAGTAGATAAGCCGAAACATTGGTTTTTAAAAATAAAAACAGCATTATCAACCCAAGAGAATAAACAAATTCCCTCCGAGTAATACAAATATATTGTAATGAATACATGGTAAAGCTGAATTTCTACAATTAGGTGTCACAAGACAGCCAAACCAAAGCGTAGCCAATCGGCTACACCATGCACTGTAGGGTTAGAATAAAATTCTCTTCAGATTATTTTTGAAAATATTTTCAAAAATAAATATTCCAAATCAATATTCACTATCAAAATTGAAATCAATATTGTTGTTCCACAATACGCAGTACTAAAACAACTTCGATCTGGAGCAAGAGATCTTTGCATGGAGGAACCAAAGGACAAAAAATTGCACAATCTTCTGTTCTGTATTCTGAGATTGATATTTGACGCAGCAACACTACTCTTAAGATGTTGTAACATAGTAGCACATCGTTGAACTTTCTTTTTGCAGATAAAAGCGGTAACTTATATTAGAGTCGAATATCATCAGTAGTATGGCGCTTTAATTCGAATTTATGATGCAACCATGATATGAAATTATTCGGGACGCTCCCAATAACCGCATCCTGTAAACGCATGTTCTGTTCTAGGATGTTGTTACGTACTCTAGATGACATATGCTTTGTATATTAGCAAACAATGGTTATCTCTTGGAAAGGTCTGGATATCCATTTCATAAATCCGAGATTTCACTTAGCCTTATTAACAATATTATTATTATAATTATTCATATGTAGCTCGGAGTCAAGAAGAACGTCGAGATCACGAAGACGCCTTTCTCTTATAACATAGTAATGTATGGAATAATTAAAGTTAGACAGAATGTCGTTCGTGATACGTAATACAAACAATTTTGTCAATGTTCAGTGATATATAATTCAGCTGTGATCATCTGAGAACAGCATCAATCTTGCTCCATGTGTGTTAATAAATGGCAAGGACCCTTTACAACCTTGTCATCTTGTGTTTAAAAGTTTTTTCAATGTGTATATTTTAATTTTTATGACAGTGAAATTTATTATTTTTTTTTTAATAGTTTTTGACTAAATTTCATAAAAAATGGTTAGATAGGTTTTTAAATAGTAAGGGCTTTTACACTCTTTTTATGTTGTGTTTTTGGGGTTTCAAAAACCATTGACAGGTTTATTTCTAGATGCTCTTTCTGACAAACTAGTCTCTATCCATGTCAACTGTCTTTTAATAAAGGAAAATAAATTTTTGTTTTTACTTTCTTATACTTCGTATAAGGAACTATTGTAACCGCGAAAAATTTTCGGTTTTCAGATTTCAACGAAAATATACATTTTAACCATCCCTGAATCCATTCAGACTATTTTCGGAGTGATGTCTTTCCGTACGTACGTATCTCGCATAACAAAAAACGAACTCAAAATCTTTTTCTCGCATAACTAAAAAACGAACTCAAAATCTTTTTCTTGCATAACTCAAAAGCCAAAAATCCAAAAAAATATTGGATTTTAGACGATTTCTTAACTGCAGTAATAAGCCCTCATTGAGAGCTTTTCAGCAATATATCATGAGTGGTAGTTACTTTCATTAGTTCCACAGTAATAGATAAATAAAATTTTAATGAATGAAATATTTTTTTAATTTTATTTATTTTTTTTTTACTTCCGGAATCACGTTAGATATTTCTTCAGAGGATGGAGATGAATGATCCGGATCGTATGTGAAAATGCCATGCCTGAGCGGGATTCGAACCCGTGACTTCCAGATGAAAGACCGAGATGCTACCACTCGCGCCACGGAGCCCGGCGCATGAAATATTTAGATCATACAAGGACACACATCGGTTCGAATCAGACTTCATCAACTTTTTTTTTAAACTGTTTTCTTTTAACTTAAGTATACTGATTTATTAATTATTAACCTCTGATTTAAAAAAAAAAATACTTTTATGATAAATAATTCAATAAAAAAAAGATAAAATTATGAAAAAATATCACAAGTTATTAATGAAATAAAATTTTATATATTTTTCATTAAAAAAAAAATATGTATATATTAATTTAATAGGTGTACTATGTAGTAATGTAGTGTACACATCAGATTTTTTACTTTTTTTTGATATGGAAACTGTCTATAGCAATCAATGCCTCTAAAATTTCAAAAAAATAAATAAATAAAAAAAATAATAGGATACTTGTTTAATAATAAAAAATGAAACTGTTGTATATAAATTGTTGTTTCAATCTTCATAGAGTTAAGCAACTCGACACATAAAATCATAGAGAAATTCATAAATACCTAAATCCCAATTAACAAGTACAATTTAGATCAGATACTCAATTTGCACACATAATAAATATCAAAGATTTTTCAAAACCCAAATCAAATACCAGCACCACATTCCTGAGAGGTGGTGTTTAAAAACTTTTAAAATAATTTTAATTTGTTTGTCATCATTTTTTGTCATTAGAGTTTTATAATGTACTATGTAGAGTAATTATGTAGCTAGAAGGTTTTTCAAATAAAGCTTTAGGGAAAACTGATTGGAAAATTTGAGATAAAAATACAACCTTGATTGTTAACTTGACATAAATATATTCCTACATTCCAAATGGCACTAGTCATGCTTGGCAGTAGTTATTTAATGTTTATTTTCACTCCTATTCTTAGTTTTATTCAAACACAGATGTTTCTTCCTTTATGTTGCTCCCAAATGGATGGTATTTATTTTGAAACTTAGACGTATTTCAAATAAAAATTAAACCAACATATTTCATTTTTTAAAACTGACTTCAAAATACATAAAAAAAAAAGTAGTAATAATACTATTCAATTCTTTAAATTTTTCAATGTATAAAAGAATATTAAAGATATTAGATGTTTGATTTAATTGGGTGCTGGCTTTCTTTAAATTAAGCTTAAAATTTAAAGAAGAACTGTACAATCTATTTTTACTTTTTAGTACATTTCTTAAAACAATCTTAATTTTTTAAATTTCTCATCTAGTGTTATAGCAGTTTTAACTTTAGAAGGAAAATTATTGTAATCAGTCCAACTTGGGCATATGCAGTTTTCATCAGATCTTGATGTTTTCACACCTAAGGAACCCAAAAATAAAACAAAACTGTTAAAATTTTTCAGATGTTTGTATATGTATATGTGTGTACAGTATTGTTCTTTAAATCACCTTACACCTCAGAACTACTCGACCAAACTTAGATTACTTCTATAGATGGAATATTGATGGCATTAAATTTTCAACTTAAAAGGTCAAGGGGATGAGGCTGAATCTTAAGATTTTGCCTAATTAAGGTTTTATTTTTCTTAGGCACATTTGTTAACAATTAAAAAATAATATCTGCAAAAAAGATTTTTTTGCAAAATTGCACCCCCATCCCTAGAAAATGCTCTAAACTAGTGGGCTAAGTGGGTATAATATATCAACAATACCCCCTGCTACCCTCAAGGAGTGTTAGACTAGCACTGATGTACAGCTGTTGCAGTCTTTTGCTTTGTTGTGACATTGCAGGTGAGCAGCAGAATTAAATAAATGAATAATATTTAAAGTGCAAAAAAAGTAACTCATCTCACTGGCTTTTCGAACTTAACTGCTTGTCTATACACAAATTAAGATGTGTGTATAAACTGTTCATCAGACAAAACTACGCGACAGGTAGTCCTTTGACCTAATAATAGGATTAGGTCAAATCCTACAGTTATTTTGTAAGTTTTTTCTAAAGATATGTCATAATCTTTGAACAGATTCTAGAATTATGTCTATAGAATGAATTCATATTTAATTTTTTTCTTTTTTAAGTTTTATTACAAATATTTTTCAGATTTTGGACTAATCTGTTTCATGATCACATGGTACAGCACTACTTATAAATCATTTTTCCAACAAAACCATTTATTGTGCTGCTGAGAACTCAAATACACACACACACACACACACACACACACATACACACACATTCATGTACACATGAACGCACACAAATATATATAACCTTGACAGCATAAATGAATTATGTAATATTTATTCATTATTCCAGTAAATGTTGAATTAATAGTAAATAAATAAATAAGAATTTTATTAATATAATGTCTTGTTTGTAATTTTGGAAATAATTTTAAAAAAGAAAACCACTAATAGAATGTGTGTGTGTGTATATATATATATATATATATATATATATATATATATTAATAAATTAATATATTCACTTTCACATGTTAGACTATGCAGTGAAGAAGATATATTGTGAAAGACAATGATGAATGGAGAAGATGTGGAGTGAGAGAGAGATACAGAATGAAAAAGAAGTAGGTCTGTTGTTATTCATTTGTAATAGTAGGTAAGAGTAGCTGTGTTATTAGTATTAATAGTGGTGGTAAAGTTGCATAACACTATCCATAACTCTTGATTATTTATTTAAATAACTTAATGTTAATATGTTGTTTTAAAATTACTGTACATATATTATAATTTACATCTTACAATTATTACTATAGCTAGCAACAAGTATTATTTTCTTCTTCATTTCACAACTTTCCTGTCAGGTGTCAGGATTAAAGTTAACTCCCATCTCAGAACACACCCAATGCTAAACATTATAACAGAAACTTTCTATTGTATATAAATTAATTAAATACTTGTATTTTTGTTATGTACATATTATTATAATTTAACACACGTATTTATTATGCATACTATTATTTTTTATTACTCATGTAAGTCATGTGCTTTCTTATTCTAAGCGTTTTATGGTATGAAATAATAAATTGTTCTTTTATTTTTTTGTTTTGCTAATATTACCAGGTACGTTTAAATATGTAGTTAATCATGTCACTTTGTTCTTCAAAGATTACTTATAATAATTTTCCTGTGATTTTACAAGCAATTTTTAAAACTGTTAGAAATATATTGAGTAAGCATTTTCTTATTTTTACTCCTATGGATTTAATTGTTAATTATAAAATTATTATAAATGTATATAATAACAGAAAGAGATTGGCTGAGCAGCCTTCAGGCTGAAAAAATTGAATTCCTTAGAGCAGAAATTCTCAACCTTTTTTAGTTCCACAAACCCCCAAAAAGTAAAAAAAAATAAATAAATAAATAAGGATTATTTTGTGACCCCTAACCATGACCCAACGAAACTTAGTAAAAAATAACTGCATTGATAGCGTTGGGTATGAATATGCATATATGAAGTGTATAAACATGAGCAATTTATAGTTTCCAACTTGATATGTATGGCTTAGGTGTTTCTTGTAATTGGGTCTACTTGCATAATATTTGCTGTAAGAGTGGAGTGTAATATCCAAATAAGTTATGATATGATTGAACACATTGTGCACTCAGCAGTATAAAAGAGGCATAAGAGATTGCAGAACATCAGTTCAGTTTTAAATGCAAAGCATGAGTCTAGTCCCATTATTAAGTTATTTAAAGCTAAGTTTCATTGAAAATATAATAATTGAAGTTTCGTTTTTCTAGTCTGCAGTCAAATAGTGTAACTTATATTTTGATTATCCATGAATCCATTTTGTCTAGTTTCAGCGTGACGTCTGTACGTTTGTACATATATATCTCGCATAATTCAAAACCAATTAGTAATAGGATGTTGAAATTTTGGATTTAGGACTTTTGGAACATCTATTTGTACACCTCTTCTTTTGATTGCAATCAACTGAACCAAAAGTGTCCAAAAAGCCCAAAATTTTAGATTTTGAACTTTCTTAACTGCAGTAATAAGCCCTCATTGAGAGCTTTTCAATGATATTTCATAAGTGGTTCTTAATTCCATAACCAAATTTAGCCAATAGTTTTGGAGTTATAGCCATATGAAATTTTTATTAATGATATATTTGGATCTTACAAGGGAAAGTACATTGGTTCAGATCAGACTTCATCTCCTTTTTTCTTTTTTTAACTTTTTTTTAAATTTAAATATATTGAATTATTAATTAAATTTAATAAAGTTATATGTACTTCTAACATTATAGTTTAACAGGCATTATTTCATATTTATATAAATTATGTAATATATTTGGTGAAACATCTGATTATTTAATATTAATTGGGAATTATAATTAATAATTGCATTATTTTTTGATTTTCTAGTTTAATTTCTGTTTAATTTTATTTAATTATTCTGAAATTTCTGTTAAATTTTATTATTTTTTTTATTAAAGTTAACTACAGAGTGACTTAAAATAGACCCTCACAAGAACAACATATACACTGATACATACATGCCCAATTTTTAATAAATCACAAAAAACTCTTATGTTTTAGTTCATTATTAATCTGATATTGTCAGATAATATTTTCCCTAAGTCAGAGGTGATCATCATTTCATTTATTTATTTTTTGTTTCCAATCATTTAATAGCTGTTTGGTTTGATATAATTCTTCTGATTTTATTTTGTGTACATATTCTCTACTTTTCAAATTTTCTTTCTTTTTATATTCATCATCCTCTCTTAATCTTTTTATTCTTTCCTTGGTCTTAATGTTTTCTTCCTCTTTATATTTATCATTTTCTCTCAATCTTTTGGTTCTTTCTTTGGTTTTAACATTTTCTTCCAAATGATATATCTATCATTTTCTTGTAATTTTTTTAATCTTCCCTTGTTCTTAAGATATTCTTCCTTTTCATATTCATCTTCTTGTCATTTTTTGAGATATATTTCTTCATGTTACCAAGCAGCGGATAGTCTCTCTTGCAACCCTGCCTGCGACCCTACTTCAGAAGGAGCTCTGCCTGAAAGAAAGTTCCTGAACCAGTGACAATGACAGAGATACAACCAGCTCTCATGGCTATGGATGATGAAATAAATGTAGAAACAATACAGAAATGGCAAAGTGAGGACTCTGATTGTAAAGCCATGATCTCATAGATTAGTAACCGTGGGCTAACTCCAAGGGTGTTCCGAAGGCTTTAAAACATGTTATAAAAACATGCAACTGGATAAGGGAATTCTGATGTATGTCTCGCAATTTTTTGACCTGAAGCCAGTTACTGTAGTTGCAAGATCTAATATTAAATGTATACTTAATAAATACCATGACAATGCTGATGCTGGTCATCCTGGTCAAGAAGAAACATACAACTCTATCCACCACTGATTTTTCTGGGTAGCTATGAGAAAGGAGATCGCCATCTACATCAAGGCGTGCCCCATTTGTGCATGTACTAAAGTGACTAACAAGAAGGCAAGCACAGTGCTGCGAGGTAAACAACCATGTCAGCTATGGGAAGTAATCGCAGTGGACATTATGGGTCCCTATCCCAGAACAACTTGGGGTAAAACCAACATCCTGGTGATCACAGATTTGTTTACCAGATGGGTAGAGGCTTAAGCTATACCAGAGGCTACAACACTCTGGATACAGCTTCTGTGGACAGAGGTCTTCAGTCGATATGGATACCCAAGGTGTCTTTTATCCGTCAATGGCAGCCAATTTACATCCAGACTTTTGAAGCAAACTTTGTGTGAATGGTGTATTGGGCACTGGACAACGCCAATCTACTATCCAAGAGTCAACCCTATGGAACGCTGGAACCAAGAGCTAAAAAGAATGCTGCAAATACATCTGGTCGGTCAAGAGCATAAGAAATGGGATGAAAGTCTACCCCAATCTCTACTTGCCCTTACACAGCGCACCAATTGCATCACTGGGTACTCACTGGTTGAACTGTTCCTGGGGCGACCTATTAATCGAATTGGTGATTGGAATCTACCAGCTGTGATCAATAATTATAACGAGACAACTCAGCAGTGGCATGAAGAAAAGCAGCAATGTGGCCAATGTATGCAGGCTGAAGCAGCAGAACGTTCCCGTAGACAAGCTGAATCCATGGACGTCAAAGAAAAAGATGACTACCAACCCGGTCAAGTGGTCATGAGACGAAACCATGCTCTCAGTTACAAGTCTCAAGGCTTCCATGCTGGACTGGCACCCAAATGGTTGGGGCCTTTCAACATCAAGAGGAGTCTTGGACGAGGTGTCTACGAGCTTGAAACGACTCCACCAATGAAGATTCATGCTGCAGAGTTACAGCCGTTATCCCAACCTTTGCGGCTAAATAACAGTACTGAGACTGACATTGTGCTGACAGAGAGCCCAACTGGATCGAGGCATGGGTATAACCTCCGGCCAAGATAATGGATATTAAATTAGGTTTAATATTAGTTTTAAGTAATATTAAGTGTTACGTTATATATTTTATCAGTCAAGCAGAAATTGTATTGTAAAGTGTAATTGTCTGTGTAATCGTTTAATTGTTTGTAATTGTTATTTAATTGTTTAATAATAGTTTTAGTATGCAAATGTATGATAAGATTGTATGTAGATCTACACTGTCTGTGTGTTTGCTATTGCAGTATATCCTTTGTATGTACATTAGTAGTATTAAGTTGTGGCGCCTAAGGATTTCAATATATATTGGGGGTTATGTGGGGGAGTATTGTTGTAGTACAAGGTTTTTATAAAAGTTATTATAAC